>JAAAXO010000010.1:101897-161252 GCA_011799875.1 Thinopyrum elongatum | reverse complement strand
CACGATTACGCCCAACTTTTCCTTTGTTAATGGAGGTTGCTAGGAAGTAGTTTTTTGCCCCATCCCGCCGCCCCGGCAACGTGAGTGTGTGTCAATGGTCGATGGGCCCGACCCCTGCGCGCATAGGATTTAGACCGCATTGCTGACATTCTCTGTTAGGGTTCCTAGGTAGGGCCGACATGTTTGATCTTACGAGGCCGGTTACTGACCCAGGAAATGTGCCCCCAGGCCAGAGGGTTCGAAGCGTGTTGGGTAATGTGGTGCACCCCTGCATGGGAGTTTATCTATTCGAATAGCCTGTCCCTCGGTAAAGGACGATCCGGAGTTGTACCTCAAGACTTACTGACACTATAACCGATACGTAATAAAACAAACACACCCTTTCAAGTGCCAGATACAACCCGGTGATTCGATCTCTCACAGGCCGACAAGGAGAGGATCGGGTTCTGGGTTAGGGTTTAGCTTGCTATGATACTTTTCGTGAACTACCCAGCTACTCTCTGTGCTATATGCTTCAAGATTGGAGGCTACCAGAAGCGTAGTCTTCGATAGGACTATCTATCCCCTCTTATTCGGAATTCTGCTTCCGTATATATATACTACCCATTTCATTGATAACCATTGCATATGTAGTGTAGATCCTGCTTGCGAGTAACTTTGGATGAGTACTCACGGTTGCTTTCGCTCCCCCCCCGCGTTTCCCCCCCCCTTTTTTCCATTCTTCTCGGTTGTCCGCAACCCGATGCTGGAGCCCAGGGAGCCATGACCCACACTCCTGATTCGACGACCCCACTAAACCGAGGGTGCCTACAACTACGTACAGGCCGCCGACGACGACCAGGAGTGAGTTTTAGGAGGATACCAGGCAGGGGCCTGGCCTCTTCGATCTGTATTCCATTTGTACTAGCCTCTCTGGCAACCCTTTGTCTAACTATGTCTGTCCGTAGATCTTGTTGCTGTTCCACTGACTCGTCTATGATCGAGCATTGGTATTCGAGCCCTTGAGGCCCTGGCTTTGTATTATGATGCTTGTATGATTCTTTATTTTTAGAGTGTGGTGTTGTGGATATCTTCCCGGAGTCCCTGATCTTGATCGTACACGTTGCGTGTAATGATTAGTGTACGATTGAATCGGGGGGCGTCACACACGTTGGTATCAGAGCCGACTGCCTGTATGAATTCCCCTTTCCAACTCCTTGGCCGAAGTTGAGTCTAGACAAGAAAATTGGTTTTACTACACTTTCTGTGTGGCTTTATGGCCCACATCGCCAATTGGGGTGGTATTAGGTCTTTTATTCACTCGTCTATACTCTGGGATTCAGATCTCTCTTCTATTCGGGTTAAATGATTTTACTAATTATAACTCCAGTTCTCGATACCACTTCCTGCCGTATAGCCACTGCATTCCAGAATGATCACGTGCTTCACCAGAAGATTCCGAGATGGCTATTCGATTTTTCCTAGGACCCCTGTGTCCACCACCTTTGCAACTCGCATCGCGCTGTTATATTCCTGATGGATAACTACAATACCTTGCCACTCTGAATTCAATCCCCTTGGGTCTTGTTTAGTTACAAGATGCCACCGAAACATACTGCTTCGTTTGTTCCGACAACTTTGAAACTTACTTGCCTTGTCAGTTCTTCCTCATGAATCCCCCTACGGATAATTCCTCGCACTTTGATCGAGTATCTGTTCTTCCCCCTTTGTTTCTAGACTCCGAAGATACTGGATACTATTCATCTCTTCCAAAAATCCTTTAGCAGCTTATTTCTCTCTGCAAATACTGTCTGCGTTGCATTAGTGATGGCTTCCCATATGACTGCAATATATTAGTATCCTTTGCCAGTCCATGTTCATCTTATTGATTCACTGAGTGCGAATGCATTCATTCATATTGATCCTTTCTATTATATCTTCCGGTGCAGACTCCTTTTGAACTGAGTTGGTTCTCGACCAATCACATTTCCATCGGATGTGTCCCCTAGTCGTTCAAATAACCTATGCCTTGATCAGAGCTTCTGCTTTGATCCGTCGTTTTGGAAGTTCATAATTCCTTTGTTTATCTAAGCATCAAATATTCAGTATGTCCTATATCCGATGCCCTGCGTTTTCTTTCCCATTCATCTGGTTATGTGCCCGATGCTCACTCAGCTCCGCTATGGACATCCTTCCTCGTCGGATTATCTGATCGAACAGTGTGCCTTCTATTTAACTGCCTTGTGAAATTCTTCCATTACATAATGCATTTGGTAAAGTTGTATCCTCTGGGGTTCCCAACCCTACTCTCTTTGCGAGCTTGTACAATTACTCCTGAAAGCGTTATATTTCCTAAGAATGCCCTATGGGGATTAACATACCTCCTAAACCAATGTTGAACCCGCAACGTTTCACAAGACATTCGTCTTCATCGTGTTTTAATATTACCAGATACCTTTCAAATCTAAACCTTCTGTTCTCGAAGACGAGAAGCGAATGAAATTTTTGCACTGAAGAGATGGGAGTCGATCCCCGAACCTTTGTGTTCGTTGCCCATGGACATCGATGTAGCCTTTCCTGAATGCTTCTATCAAGAATATTTAAATCATTTTCTATTCTTCTTCGGTGTCATTGATTGGATCCCTTGCAGCATATGGTTCCACCATGCTACTAACGAACTTTATTAATATTTCTGAAAGAACCATTCCATTGCCTCGTCTATTTTTGACAAAGTTAGACGTAAGCTTCTATCGCAGTCAACGACCCAGTGTCAACTTCTATCATGTTTCTAACTTCGAGTTTTAACCCCGTGTTCTCGAGGTTATCAATGCCTTTAACGGTCAATCTTACTAACTTGTTTGAGTGAATAACTTGTCCTGGCGTCATCCACTCTACGGTTCTAGGTTTGCCGTCAACCGATGACACCGTTTAGTAATACAAATCCACTCTACAATTCAAATCCCCGTAGGTATTGTTACTGGGAAATTTAAACTCAGTCCTGTCCTTCCAATACCATCGCTTACAAAACCCTTATCTTGCTATCTTTGATTTGCTACATTCGACCTCTCTTCGGTTGCAACAATTCTTCAGAGTGCTAGCACGACTTACGTCGATCTTTCAACATTTGTTTCTTGTGTCTGAAGCAACTTTGATTCTGAGCTTGCATCTTACTTGTTGTTCCTATACTTCACGTCTGTCATTCCCTGCTTGCACGCCGTCGCCCCCCCTGGGGTTTGATTGCGTCTCTGAAACCTCCCCGGCAAATGTGTCGGATCACCTTCAATCCTTTGACTTCTTTCGAGATGTCACTGTGTTCATTTTAGGAATACCCTCGCTTGCCCTTGATGCTTTTTGTATCATTGACAACACCCTGACTCTTTCTTTCATCGCGAGCTTGTCCAATACACTATGATGCAACTTGCTATCTTGTTTGCATATATTCTACCTTAATTATTACTGTCCTTCTATGCCGATATGTTGTGAGGATTGCTTCACCTCTTTGAAAATTCTTGGGCATATGATACTTCTCCACCGCACCATTCTTTCTTGGTCCTCATGTTGATTCTAACCGGGGATAACCATCTAACAAGCGTGTGCTGCTTGGATTCCGTACCTTCTGTCAACCCCTGTTTGCTTTACATTTACGATCGACACTTCTCTGTAACTGTTGGTTATTGAATCGATCGCCATTCTAACATTGGCATCATAGCTGCCTATGGTCAAATTTTGGATGCACCTTTCAAACGATGATTAATGTTGTATTTTTTCCTCGAGCATACCAACGTTATTTCATTTGAATTGACAATTGTACCTCCTTGGTTTCACATCATGGTGGAAATCCATCCCTTTTGAAATCTCATTGCAATGTCGCTGAGTCAATCAGCCACCCCGCTCCCTCATCCTCTCCTTATTTTAATGATTAACTATTGTTTCGGTACCCCCCCTCCCCATATTCATTTCTCGAGACTCTTACAACATGTCATCTCGTCAAATTGTGTGAGTCGCACCTTTTCTTCTCACATCCTGAGTCGAGGTATCCTGACACCAATCGATCTGAATCTCTGTCAATATACGGTTGGGAACATATTTCAAGCGTTTGACGGTGGGTTTTATATATGCCCCCGGTAAGGTGATATCATGGCCTCGCACACCTGTCCGAGGACCTATAGTTGTATAGTTTTTCCGTTTAGAGAGGTTAAAACCTCCTTTCATGAGAAATTGGTATAGTTAATCTTGTAGTTTGTTCCTTGATGGTATCCCTTGTGTATCCAAAAGCCTGACCTTTATCTGATAAACCCTCGATTCTATCTCGAAGCATGACTATGTACTCGGTACATCCTACGAACATTTGTGCCCAATGCTAATGTTTCTTGAACAGTTTATACCCAAACATCGGTTGTATGGGCCATATCGTGTTATTCTTACCCTTTATCTAATGGTCATGTCTTTGTTCTCCTGACACGTATGTCATGCCCTGCTTAAACCCTGGAAGGATATACTCATTACTTTGTTTAAACAAAATTTTCCTTTCATTGTTTTGTTCAAACTGATAATCACATATTGAATTTTCCTTTCCATTGTTTTTGTTTAAACCTTTCTTGTATCTATATGGCTAAGCAGTAATGATCCTCCTGCTTATGTAAACACCGTGGTGTGCAACTCGTCCATAACGACCCTGTTTACTATTGTTGATGATATTCATGTTACCACCGAGGACGAGAACTTTGCCTATTTGTCCGCCATCGGTTTCGACGATCAGAATGTTTCTCTTCGTCCCTCGCCCTTGGTACCGATGAATGTTGCGACATAAATGATAGGCTATCCGCTGACAATCCTTGCTTACATATCAACGCCAGCGTCGCCGCCTTCCTATTTTTAAAACCATATGGTGGGCCCATGAACCCACAATTTCCACAGGATCGAAACCTGACTCTCCTGTTACAACCCTGTTTCTATGTATGGTATTCCTCATGCTTGGCTTCGTATTTAATTCCCGGCCCACCTACCTTAGTGCCTATTCTGTATCAGACGCAATACTTACTCTCGGTGCTCTGACCCCTTACACCACTCTTTACAAGACAATCTAACGTTGTCTATCTTTTGAAACTTCGTTATTGTACCTACTTACTTTCTCCCGATGTGTTTTTTTTGTTCACACTCTGAGAGACGAAACACTGTGCTCATTCATGGAATAAACACTAGATATTACCCCTGATATGCATTTCTCCGTTGACGAGCTGCCCCTTTTCCCTTTCGTAAGTACGGTGAAGATACAAAGAAACGACAACTTCATCATGGTGCATGATTCAGAAATATTAGACATCAATGTACATGGATCGACCTCTTCGAGTAAGAGCCAACCAAAGACCGTAGAAGATCCGTTAGAATTTCGTAACATAACCGTTTCCCCCCTTACTCCCCTGCTTAAATCCGGGACAGAATTTCTTGGTAGTGTAGGAGCATTGTGAACGCCGGATAGGTTAGCTCCAGTAACCCTCTCCTAATGATGCCACGTCACCATGATTATTGTTGGGGGTGTTAAACCTCTCGCGTTGATCCAAACCCCCGTTCAAATTCAAATTTAAAATAAAGACCAAAAACAATAAAGGGTTTCAAATGTTAGAACTAAAATGTCATCATGTGGCAATAATCTCTGGAATAATGTCATGCAAGTCCCAATTTCAATTAAAGTATTAAAATGCTCAAACAATTGAAAACAGCATCAAACAATGTTAATTTAATACTTTTTATAATTATTAACAATGGCAAACCATTTTTATTTCGTTCGAAACTTTATGGTGACAGTGATTCTAACATGGTTAGTAATTTAGGTGTTATCATAGTATTTTACAACACAAAATTAAATGTAAAATAAATAGAAACAGTAGAGACAATTAAAACAGACTAAACAAAAGAACTAAAACAACTAAAAAAAAACACAGGCCAACCCCCCCTCCCGCATGGCCTTGGCCCACCGGCCACCACCTAGGCCGGCCACCTGCCTACAACTATCCCCCCACTCCATCGAACCCAGCCCGATCTCACCCCCCTCCCCAACATCGCGGCCGGGGACGAGCGGAGCGCTCCGCCTTCGGCCCGCCACTCCTCCCGCCTGCCACGCCTCCCCTCCCCCGAGCTCGCCTCACACCCTCCCCTGCACCCACCTCTGCCTCCACTCCCCTCTCCGCCAAGTCCACTCCCCCGATGGCGTCCTCACCATCAACGTCCCGCCACACCTCCCCCTCCCGCCCTCTCGTGCGCTGCTCCGACCCCGTCTCATTTGGTCCGCGACGCTCCTCTCCTTCCACTATGGGGATGCGCCCGAGCTCGACACCTACATCACCTGGATCGACCCGCCTTCGACCTCGGGACCCGACTCCGTTCGTCGTCACCCCCCCCGCAATCGTCTCCTTCGCTTCTTCCGGTCTCCTCGACCCCTGCGCTTCCTCGACCACGGCCCGAGCCCCTTGGTGAGCTTCTCCTTTGTTTCCCCGTTTTCCCCCTCGTTCCAGTCACCGCTCCACCACCGTAGCCGCCGCATCGGCTCTGCTCCTGCGCCCGCGCCACGTGCGCCGCGCCGCTCCTCCCCTCCCCCCCCCCACCCCGCACATTGGCTTCGCCTGGCCTCACTCTGCCGAGTCGCACCGTCCGTCCTGGCCTCGCTGCCTTCCCCGCGCAGCTTCGCCCTCCTCGTGCAATCGCGCAGCCCTGCGCCCATCCCCTCATGCTCCCATAACGCGCCGCTCGCCGCCGTTCCGGCCAGCCGGCCTGCCGCTCTGGCACTCCCTTGTATGCGTGGGCGTAGCCCCTGCCCAGCTGCGCCTCTGCCAGATTGGGCAGGCCCCTGCTAATTTGGGGTTATATTAGCACTAACCCCCTCCTTGTTAGCCACTAACAGTGGGCCCTGCCCCTGTTTTAAAAAAAAAGATAAAAAAAAAAAATGAAAACTAATTATTAATTAAACATTAATTAACTTAATTAATTCTCTTTAATAACTAATTAAACTTAATTAGCCTGCTAACTAAAATAACTACTATTAATTAGTTAGTAGCCTATGACAAACCATGACCCACGCATCAGTGACCCAGTCAACGGTCACTGTTGGATCGCTGACATCATACTGACATCATGCTGATGCATTAAAAATAATTTCCGAATTAAGTTAAATTATTAATTCTAGAAATTGATAAATACTTAAAAATTATAAAAATATCCGTTACTCGGATGAAAATACTTTGTACATGAAAGTTTGCTCAGAAACGAACGGACGAATCCGATTACGCAGTCCGTTCGCCCGCCACACGTCCCCAGCATATTGAACGTGCCAACAATCCCCCTTCGGTTCGTCTGTCCGAAAATGCCAACACCGGGGATACTTTCCCGGATGTTTCCCCCTTCATCGGTATCACCTATCCCTACGTTTAGCCTCACCCTGGCGCCATGTATTGCCTTGTTATATTTTGTGATGCTTTGTTTTGCTTCCGTATTTACTGTTTCTTCCCCCCCTCTTCTTCTCCCGGTGAGACCCGAGACCGGCGCTGATGCCACAGTAAGACCACATCACCGACGACCCCTTCTTCCTGTGCAACGGAGCTTCCAGGCAATGCCCCCCCCCTTGATCAACCCATATCGCCTATTCCTTCTCTCTACTTCTTGCATTAGAGTAGTGTAGCATGTTACTGCTTTCGGTCAATCCTATTCTGCTGCATAGCCTGTCTTTGCTACTACTGTTGATACCTTACCTTCAATCCTAAATGCTTAGTATAGGTTGCTCAGAATTACATCAGTGGCCTACACTCTTGTCCGTCTGCCATGCTATAACTCTACTTGGGCCGTGATCACTTTGGGAGGTGATCACGGTTTATATTTTATATATTACATATCTTATGCTACTGTTCGGAGATGGGGCTGAAGGGGCAGGTGGTTCCATCCAGGCAGAGGTGGGCCTAGTTCCCGACGGCCCCCGAGTGTTACTTTGTGGCGGAGCGACAGGGCAGGTTGTGACCACCTAGGAGAAACAGGTGGGGCTTGGTCCTGGCCGGCGTCCGCGGTTACTACTTCAAATAACACGCTTAACGAGATTGGGTATTTGATCTGAGTCTGGCTACGAGCCTATACACGCTAACCACCATGCGGGAACATTTATGGGTACTCGAGTCGTACTACCATCCGAAGCCTCCTATAACATCAGCGACTAGCGGCGCACGCCAGGTTGGATCGCGTAGCAACTTCCTACTTCCTTTGTAATGGAGGTGCTAGATCTGCTCTCCCGGCCGCCCACGCAACGTGCGGTGTGCATGGTGCGTGGCTGGGCCCCCAGACCCCTGCGCGCATAGGATTTAGACCGGCGTACTGACCTCTCTGTTAGGCCACGTAGGGCTGTGACGTGTCGATCTTCCGCATGCCGGGTATAACCCCCGGAAGTGGTTGCCCGGCCAGAGGGATCGAGCGTGTTGGGTAATGTGGTGCACCCCTGCAGGAAGTTTTATCTATTCAATAGAGCCGTGTCCCTCGTAAAAGGACGACTCGGAGTTGTACCGTCGACCTTATGACAACTAGAACCGATACTAATAACACACATCACCCTTTCAAGTGCCAGATACACCTGTTGATCGCTCTCTCTACGGGCGACGAGGAGGATCGTCGGTAGGTTTTATGCTATGCTATGATACTTCGTGAACTTTCCCAGCTACTCTCTTCTATATGCTTCAAGATGAGGCTACAGAAGCGTAGTCTTCGATAGACTAGCTAGCCCCCTCTATTCTGGCATTCTGCAGTTCGTATATAGATACTACCCATTTCAATTGATACCATTGCATATGTAGTGTAGATTCCTTGCTTGCGAGTACTTTGGATGAGTACTGTACGGTTGCTTCTTCGCTCCCCTTTTTCCCCTTTTTCCATTCTTCTCGGTTGTCGCAACCAGATGCTGGAGCCCAAGAGCCAGACGCCACCTTCGACGACCCCTACTACAACACCAGCGGGGCCTACTACTACGTGCAGGCCCGCCGCCGACGCCAGGAGTAGTTTAGGAGGATCCCAGCAGGATTCTGCACCTCTTCGATCTGTATTCCATTTGTTCTAGCCATCTTATGGCACCTTGTCTAACTTATGTCTGCACTCAGATATTGTTTGCTTCCGCTGACTCGTCTATGATCGAGCACTTGTATCGAGCCCTCGAGGCCCCTGCAATGTATTATGATGCTTGTATGACTTATTTATTTTTAGAGTTGTGGTTGTGATATCTTCCTGGAGTCCCTGATCTTGATCGTAACACGTTTGCGTGTATGATTAGTGTACGATTGAATCGGGGGCGTCACATTTAGGGTTAGGTTTTTGGGTTGAAACCTTTAGTGTGTACTGTTTAGAATAGAGTTTTGGACATTGTAGGGTTTAGTACATTTTTTAAAACACAAAATTCCAAGAAAAATAGAGTTTTTGATGTTTTAGACGTTTTATAGGGTTTAAGGGCTAGGGTTTAGATTTCCAAGTTTAGGGTTTAGGTTTCTATTTTTTTGAACCTTTAGTGTTTACTGTTTACATAGAGATTCGGACATTTTAAGTCCCTGGTTTAGGGTTTAGGACAATATTTTTTAAAATCACTAAATTCCAAAGAGAAAATAGAGTTTTTTGGACGTTTTAGATTTTTTAGGGTTAGGGCTAGGGTTTAGATTTCAAGTTTAGGGTTAGGTTTTATTGGTTTGAACCTTTAGTGTTTACTGCTGAAAGAGTTTCGTATGTTTTAAGTCCCGGGTTTAGGGTTTAGGACATTTGTTTTTAAAATCACAAAATTCCAAGGAAATTGAGTTTTTGGACGTTTTAGACTGTTTTAGGGTTTAGGGCTAGGTTTAGATTTCCAATTTAGGGTTAGGTTTTATGGTTTGAACCTTTAGTGTTTACTGTTTAGATTAGAGTTTCAGACGTTTTAAGTCGCGGGTTTAGGGATTAGTACACTTTTTTTTAAATCACAAAATTCCAAGGGAAAATAGAGTTTTTGGACATTTTAGAGACGTTTTAGGGTTTAGTTCTGGGTTTAGATTTCCAAGTTTTAGTGGTTTAGGTTTTATGGTCTGAACCTTTAGTGTTTACTGTTTATAATAGAGTTTCAAACATTTTAAGTCCCGGGTTTAGGGTTTAGTACAATTTTTTAAAATCACAAAATTCCAAAGGAAAAATAGAGTTTTTGGATGTTTTAGACGTTTTAGGGTTTAGGGCTAGGGTTTAGATTTCCAAGTTTAGATTTAGGTTTTTGGGTTTGAACTTTTAGTGTTTACTGTTTGGAATAGAGTTTCAGATGTTTTAAGTCCCGGGTTTAGGGTTTAGGACAATTTTTTAAAATCACTAATTACAAAGGAAATAGATATTTTTGAATGTTTTTGACGTTTTAAGGGTTTAGGGCTAGGGTTTAGATTTTCCATGTTTAGGGTTAGGCTTTATGGTTTGAACCTTTAGTGTTTACTGTTTAGAATAGAGTTTCGGACGTTTTAAGTCCCGGTTTTAGGGTTTAGGACAATTTTTAAAATCACAAAATTCCAAACGGAAAAGATAGTTTTTGGACGTTTCTAGACGTTTTTGGGGTTTAGGGCTAGGGTTTAAATTTCCAAGTTTAGGTTAGGTTTTATGGTTTGAACCTTTAGTGTTTACTCTTTAGAATAGTGTTCGAACTTTTAAGTCCCGAGTTAGGGTTTGCAACATTTTTTAAAATCACTAAAATTCCAAAGGGAAATAGTATTTTTGGACGTTTTTGACGTTTTAGGGTTTAGGGCTAGGGTTTGATTTGCCAAGTTTTAGGGTTAGGCTTTATGGTTTGAACCTTTAGTATTTACTGTTTAGAATATAGTTTTTCGGAAGTTTTAAGTTTCGGGTTTAGGGTTTTTAGGGCAATTTTTTAAATCACAAAATTCCAAAGGGAAATAGAGTTTTTGGACGTTTTAGACATTTTTAGGGTTTAGGGCTAGGGTTTAATTTCCAAGTTAGGGTTAGGTTTTATGGTTGAACCTTTAGTTTTTACTGTTTAGAATAGAGTTTCGGACATTTTTAAGTCCCAGGTTTAGGTTTACAACAATTGTTTTTAAAATCACTAAATTCGAGGAAAATAGAGTTTTTTGGACGTTTTAAGACGTTTTAGGGTTTAGGGCTAGGGTTGATTTCAGATTTGTTAGGTTAGGTTTTATGGTTTGAACCTTTAGTGTTTACTGTTTAGACTTGAGTGTCCGACATTTTAAGTCCCCGGGTTGGGGTTTAGGACAATTTTTTAAAATCACTAAATTCCAAGGGTAAAATAGTGTTTTTGATGTTTTAGACGTTTTATAGGTTTTAGGTGTAGGGTTTTAGATTTCCATTCCAAGTTTACTTTTTCTTTTCACATGAAATTCAATATTTATTATTACTTATTTTATTTTGACATTTTTTTGCATTATTTTGTATTTTTTATTTTTTTTGTTTTTTGAGAATTTTTTTCATTTTTTTGTAATGTTTTTTCCCTTTTTTTTTGAATTATTTTTTAGTTTTTAATTAATCTTGTTTTTTATTTTAATAATTATTTGGAATTCAAAAATTAACTCAATGTGATATTAAGACCTAACTGTTAACAGGATTGATAGGCTTACTATTGTTAGGGAAAATAACAAGTGCAGACTTGGAAACTAGGGTAGATAGAACCTGAAAGTTAAGCGTGCTCGGGCTGGAGTAGAGAGAGGATGGGTGACCGTGCCGGGAAGTTAGACGTTTTGGAATGGAGTAGAGAGAGAGGATGGGTGACCGTCCGGGAAGTTAACGATTTGGAATGAGTGCTGATTAGAGGTTAGAGATTAAATTCTGAAGTAAGTGAGGAGGGGTGATTAGAGATTAATTGTCAAATAATCAATGATTTGAAAATCAGAAAAAATTAAAAACAAAATAATTTTTAAAAAAATAAATAAAATCAAAAAAATTTGAAAAAAAATTTTAGATTTTTTTTGCCTTAGTCCCGGTTGGTGGTTAAAAGTTCTCCAGCCCGCGCACACAGAGCGGCCACGTGGAGAGCCTTTAGTCCCGGTTGTAACACAACCGGGACTAAGGGGGGGCAGTCCTATGCCCTCTGGAACCGGTGTAACACCCCCCAGTGGTTACTACAGTAATCCCTTTGATTATGCCTGTCATCTATGGTCAACATTGCTTAATATCATTAGTAATCATATCTCTTTTCAAATTCAAATTCAAAGGAATTCAAACTTAAAGTAAAATAAAAGTTGTCCAAATCAGAAACTAAATTCTCATTAAATAGCAAGTAAATCAGAAGACAATTCTAAAATGAAACCAACATCTTTAAAATGTGTTTGAATGTCCTAAAATAAATAAAACATTGGCAAAACAATTAATTAAATGCCTTTTTCAATTAAATAAAATCCAAACAAAAAGAATATGGACACCAGACCAATTTCTAGCAGTGACAAATATTGCACTGCAAATATTGGGTAAGTTACATAGTTTTGCAAAACTTATTTGGTGGCTAAATTAAATTGCAAAGCAGAAAAAGGAAATCAAAAAGACAAAAGAAAACAAAAGAGAAAATAAAATAACCTTCCCCCCCCCACTGGGCCTCGGCCCAAGCAGGCCTCCAGGCCGCCAGGCCGGCCCACCCCGCTCCCCCCTATCCCCTCCCCCGAACGAACCCTAGCCCACACCCACACCTCCCCACGCCCCTCTCTTCCCCCCCGACTGGATCGGGCACGCCCCGCTGCCCACATCAACGGCGCCGCCTCGCCGAACGTCCTCCCGCCCCCGCCACCTCGAGGTCGCTCCCACTTAGCCCCCCCCTCGCCTCATCCTCCTCCCCCATCGCGCCTCCTCTTCCCCTCCCCGACTCGCGTCCCCACCCTCCCACCCCCTCTCCCCGTCAACGTACGGCGAGGCCACGGCCTCCTTCCGCCCCCGCCCCTCCTCTTTGCCCCCCTGTGCACGCCGCGCACTACCGCGCACTGACCGAGCCCGCTTGCCAGCCCGCACTCGCGCCCACAGCCGCGCGCTGGCTCGTCCTCGCTCGCGCTCAGCTCCACCCATCGCACACATTCTCGCGCGTCTTGTTCGCGCCGTGCCTCAGGACTCACTCGCGGCCTTGCAACCCTCCCCGCCCTGCCACCCTTGCTTTACCATCCTCTCCACGCTCGACGCCGCACCTTGCCCGGTGCCACTCCGCCCTCCCCTGCCTAGCGCCGTCCCGCCCCGTGCCCGCCTCCCCTCCACCCCCGCCGGGCTCGTCTTCGCCCCGCGGGGTCGCACTCTGGTCACACCACGCGACCTCTCCCCGCTTCCTTTCCCCTGCTCCCCCTCCACCCTGTCACTCCCACTATCCCGCCCCTCTTCCCCTGTCCCGCCACCCCAGGGGATCCCCCCACTGCCAACAAGGCCCCACGCCCCGTTAATAAAAAAAATAATAATAAATACAAATGAATTAATATTAATTAGATAATTAATTACCAATTAACTAATTAACTACTGTTAATTAATTAAACAGGCTGCTAATGTCATGCTGATGTCATGATACATCAGCAAGCACTATTCCGGATAATTCTATTTAATTAATAAAAATTCTAGAAAATCAATAAATATCTTATAAATCATATAAATAATCCGTAACTCCGATGAAAATAAATTGTACATGAAATTGCTCAAATTTCGAGACAGTCCGGATACGCGGTCCTAACTACTCCGAACCTGGAACCGTTCCCCTCCGCTGATAAATGTCCGGAACCGGGAAACAATTCCCGGATGGATTTCTCCTTCCTCGGTAACTTGCACCATACGTTAGACACGCCCCGCACTGCACTTGTCATGTCGTAGATTGTATTCTCATGTTTGCTGTGTATTTATACTGTTTCCCCTCCCCCTCTTCTCTCTTGGTAGCCCCGACACCGACGTCGTCCCCGAGACCGACGCAACTCAGGACCCGCACACACCGTTGACGACCTTGCCCTTGCCGCCAAGCAACCATGCAAGCCCCCCTTTGATCATCCCGATATCGCCTATTCTATTTTCTCATGCTGCATTAGAATTGCTTCTGCTACTACTGCTTTACCTATTCTGATGCATAGCCTGTTTTTGTAACCTGTTGTTGATAATTACCTGCATATCCTAAACTGCTTAGTATAGGCTGGGTAGAGACCTATCAGTGACCCCACTTATCCCGATTGCCCGCTGGATTATCCGAAGACCCGTCAACGGGATTGAAGACATGGCCCCGACACCGCCACACCCACCACCCCTTAGTTGTAACGACACTGCAGCGTTACTATCGAGTGCCGAGGGTGAAACCTCGTGTAGCACTTCAGATGTTAACTCTGTAGATAGCTATTTGGTCGTGGTCTCGAGGGGTGATTCCTCCTTCACCACTTCCGGTAACGACACTATCGTGCAACACATCAAGTGTGAACCCATCGAGGGTGATTCCTCCGAGTTCACCTTGACGGATACATCGAGTGGAATCCAACGAGGGTGATACCCGGATTCCCCTGATGTTATGGACAAACGGATACTTGGACTTTACACTGTTCTTGGAAGGCGGGTCGACCCTGAGGGGTACCCGCGTGTGTATGTGGAGACGGGTGCCTGTATGGTGCCCGACTGATGAATACGAGGCGGCGGCCGTGCTCATTCTTAACCCTTGTAGCAAGTCCTCGAGACGGGGCGACGGGGTCACATCTTTCGTGAGTCTCTGCTCGTTACCGCAAGCCCTAGTCCACTAACGATTTGGATATTTGATCCGAGCAGGCCTCTGGCTGATAGCACTAACCATCACGTGGGCCATAGTATGGGCATTCTGCATCGTAGCACAGCCGAAAGCTTTGTCAGACGTCCAGTTCAGCATGTTGGCCGGGTCGGATCGTGCCGTTGGCGCTGATATCCACCCTACTCGCAACGCCCAGATTGCACAGGCGACAGCCCAAGACCCCTGAGCGCTTAGGATGTAGACCGACGGGGACCTCTCTGCGTGACTGTAGGTAGGGTTGCGATGTATCGTTTGGCCGAGGCCGGCATGACCCAGGAAAGTGTGTCGGCCAGAGTTAATCGAGCGGGTTTGTGTAAGTTGGTGCTCCCCTGCAGGAAGAAAACTTCTATCGATAGCTGGTCCTACGGTAGAGGCACTCGGAGTTGTATCCTGATTGATCAATAGAATGTGGATACTATGGCTCTGGGATTTCTTCTCGCAGGGAGTCGAGAAGGGATCTTCGAACGAGGTTGATGACTGTATGGCTCTGGGGTTGCTTTCTCGCAGGGAGTCGAGAAAGGATCTTTGGGTGAGGTTGAGACTTAATGATACTGCTACTTATATGGTACTGTCTACACTCTTCTAATGCTGCAAGACCTCTGAAGATGCTAGTCTTCGATAGGACTAGGCCTCCTCTCTATTCTGGCATTTCTGCAGCCGCAGTCCACATATACAGCCTCCCCTTGAAAATGTTGCATATGTAGTGTAGATCCTGCTTGCTGAGTACTTCTGAGTACTCATGGTTGCTTTGTTTTCCATTTTCTCCCATATCAGTTTGTCGTGACCAGATGACGGAGCCCCTGAGACAGCTACCCCAGCCGACGATCGACTACTACTTCCACCCCGAGGGTGGTTTACACTACGAGCTTGCCGACGACCATGAGTAGGTTCGGAGGGTCCCAGGCAGGAGGCCTGCGCCTTCTATCGTAGTGTTTTCTTTTGCCCTACCTTTTAAGGGCTTATCTGTGTTTTCTTTAATATCTGTACTCGATATCTGATGCTTCCGCTGACGCTTGTACGCAGCTTATGTACTCGAGCCCTCGAGGCCCCGGCTTGTAAATATAAGCTTGTTGACTTTATTTATTTTTTAGAGTTGTGTTTGTGATATCTTTCTGTAGTCCTGAGCTTGATCGGTGCATTTGCGTGTAGATTAGTGCACGATTGAGCCGGGGGCTTACAAGTTGGTATCAGAGCCGACTGACTGGAGAACCCCCTTTCCAACTCCTTGGCCGAAGTTGAGTCTAGTAACCGAAAACTTTTTTGCTAACTTGGCTGTGGCTTACGGGCCCACTTCTCCAATTGGTGGTATTAGTATCTTTTATTCCTCGTCTCTACTCTGGGACTCTGATCTCTTCTTCTATTCGGGTTAAATAAATTTTACTAACTCCAACATTAGGTTCTCGTGATCACATCCACCCGGTGTTCTGAAAATTTCACCCCTTCCTTCAAGATTGCGGGCCAGGTTCTGCTTGCAGATCCTTTTATCGAGGGCACCCTGTGTTGTCACTTCCAGATTCCTCGCTCAACAGTTTTCTCCGACGTTGATGTAGCCTTTGCTATGTCTCGTTGTGTACTTCCCTACCGCGTGCCTGTGCGCCGCCTAGATGTCTAGCCCTCCCCTTCAACTGTCGTAATGCCGGATTGTAACCGAGGCTATGTGTGGATTTGAATGTCTGGTGCAGATATGATGAGTATCTATTGCACTTCCTTCTGTTGTGCGTGTTGCTTCATGAATCATTCCATACACATGCAGTTTTACTTGCTAAACTGCCCCTGTTGTTTTGGCAGGATGGCTGACGATCCTCCACCTCCGCCCTATATCGCGCCATGATGTAGCATTTTATGACTGGACTATTGCGTCAGTTCCCAAATCAGAATGCTCACAGCAGAATGCTCCAATACACTCTGCCAGAATTTGTGCGCCTCAACCCGTCCATTTTCCGCAACTCCAGCAATCCTATGGATGCTGATGATTGGCTTCGTGACATCCTGTTTGAAATGGAGTCAGCTAATGTTGCCCCTGACAGTCACGTCACCTTTGCGACATTCCACTAAAGGGTCCAGTTGCTCAATGGTGGGAGAGCCACAAGGGTATGTTACCTGCTGAGACTGAAAGCACTTGGCAGGAAGTTTCAGTCAGCTTTCCGTGAACGTTACATTCCTCAAGGTCTGATCGATCAGAAGAAGTAGGAGTTCCGCAAACTCTCACAGGGCAACATGACTGGGGATGTATATCAGAGGAAATTTCTTGAATTGTCCCACTATGCTGAAGATGATGTCTGCACTGACGCCCGTAAACAGGAGAAATTCCGTGAAGGACTTTGTACTGACATAAAACTCCACTTGCAGTCCATGATTGCACAGACTTCGCAATGCTTGTCAGCAAATCTTTCAAATTGAAACAGCTCTGACTGAACACTAGGATTCACTCAAGCGCACTCATGAAGCTGGCTCAACCTCGAGTCAACCTGTTCAGAAACGTTGAGTCTGGATCCCACACAATGTTCATCATCAACCGGCTCCAACACCAAGGCCGTCATATGTTGCATCTCGTCGTCGCCTTCAACCGCCGAGATAGCTTACGGTTCATGATGGACCGCCTGATGTTATGGCTTCTCATCAGGTGGCCGCCACGTCCTCCTAATGGTCGTGAGAAGAATTGTCGAAACTACCGACTCAGAAAACCGTATGTCATACCATCTACTGTTGTACTTGGCCATGCCAATCACGTCAATGCTGAAAAGGCTCAGAGGGAACCGACTATCGTCCTGGCAACACTCTCTGTGAATTCAGTGTCAGCTTCTATTCTTTTTATTCAGGTGCATCACATTCCTTCGTGTCCCAGCAATTTGCACAATTGCATGGGTTAGCTATGAGTCATTACCCACTCCTTTAGAAATCATCACTCCCCGTTCCCGGTGGCAAACCAAAAATGGTAAGTCACAACAATCAATCAGAATTGAAGGGAGCATCCGATCCGCATCCTCGATGAAGATGAACGTCGGACCTGTCAGAAGGTTACCAAGTTCCTCAAAGTGCAGTGGTCAAATCATACTGAAGATGAAGCCACTTGGGAACACGAGGTAATCTTCATGCGGAATACCCCGAACTTTTTCCTTCTACCTCTTAATTCTCGGGACGAGATTCTTGTTAGTGGAGGAACTTGTAACACCCCCAGTGGTTAACTACAGTAATCCCCTTTTGATTCTGCCATGTCATCATGATCAACAGTGCTTACCATCATTAGTATCATATCTCTTTTCAAATTCAAATTCAAATGGAAATTCAAACTTAAGAGTAAAAATAAAAGTTGTCCAAATCAGAAACTAAATTGCTCATTAATAGCAAGTAATCAGAGACAATTCTAAATTGAAACCAACATCTTTAAAATTGTTTGAATGTCCTAAATAAATAAAACAGTGGCCAAAACAATTAATTAAATGCCTTTTTCAATTAAATAAAATCCAAACAAAAAGATATGGACACCAACCAATTTCTAGCAGAGATAAATATTGCACTGCAAATATTGGACTAGTTACATATTTTGCAAAACTTATTTGGTGGCTAATTAAATGCAAAGCAGAAAAGGAAATCAAAGACAAAAAGAAACAAAAGAGAAAAATAAAAATAACCTTCCCCCCCCCACTGGGCCTCGGCCCAGCAGGCCGTCCAGGCCGCCAGGCCGGCCCACCCCGCTCCCCCTTATCCCCTCCCCCGAACCGGAAACCCTAGCTCACCCCCACTCTCTCCCCCACGCCCCTCTCTTTCTCCCCCGACTGGATCGGGGCAGCGCCCCGCTGCCACCTCAACGGCGCCGCCTCGCTGGACGCCTCCCACCCCCGCCACCTCGACGCCGCTCACCAGAGCCGCCCCGCGTCGCTTCATCCTCCTCCCCATCGGCGCCTCCTCGTCCCCTCCCTGACTCGCGTCCCCACGCCTCGCCGCCCCTCTCCCCGTCAACGTACGATGAGGCCACGGCCTCCGTCGCCCCGCCCCTCCTCTTTCCCACCTATGCACGCCGCGCACACCACGCACGACCGAGCCCTCTTGCCGAGCCCGCACTCGCGCCCATAGCCGCGCGCTGCTCGCGCTTCGCCCGCGCTCTACGCCGCCCGCCGCAAGCGTTCTCACCGTCCCGTCCACACCGTGGCCTCGGGCCCGCGGCCTTGCACCCTCGCCCCCGCACGGGTCCATGGCCGCCTGGCCGCCGCCGCCCCCCCTTTGGCTCTGCCCACCGTAGCTGCGCTCGCCGCCCGGCCCCGCGCAGGCCCCACTGCTACCTCTCTCCCCATCCCCCCCCTGCCCTCGCCCCCCTCCCCTTCCGCCCTCCCCTTCCCCTCCGCTCCTCCACCCCCCCCTCTCCACCCCACCAACCCCCCGCCCCGGGCCCCCACGCCGCTCCCCAGCCCCCGGTCCCCCATCCCACACGCCCCACCCCCCCGCCCCCCTCGCCCTTACCCCCCCGCCGCCGCCGACTGCCCCCCTTTCACTGTCCCCCCCCCCACGCCCCTGTTAATATAAAGAAATAATAATAATAAAAATGAATTAATATTAATTAGATAATTAATTACCATTAACCTAATTAACTACTACTGTTAATTAATTAAACAGGCTGCTGATGTCATGATGACGTCAGCAAGCACTCTTTCGGATAATTCTAATTTAATTAATTAAATAAATTCCAGAAAATCAATAAATCTTTGAAAAAATCATATTAAATATCTGTAACTCCGATGAAAATAAATTGTACATGAAAATTGCTCAGAATTTCGAGACGAGTCCAGGGATGCGGTCCGTTCATCCGTCACACGTCCCTAACACCCGAACACATCCCCGTTCCCCTCCGGTCATTCTGTTTAATAAATGTCCGGAACCGGGAAAACATCCCCGGATGGATTCCTCCTTCCTCGGTAACGTGCAACCATACGTTAGGACACACTCGGCACTGCACATTGTCATGTCGTACATTGTAGCTCATGTTTTGCTGTTTATTTATACTGTTTCCCTCCCCCTCTTCTCTCGTTATCCCCCGACACCGACGTCTTCCCCAGACCGACGCAACTCAGGAGCCCGACGCCACCTTGACGACCTTGCCTTGCCGCCCAAGCAACCAGGCAAGCACCCCCTTTGATCATCCCGATATCGCCTATTCTATTTTCTCATGCTTGCATTAAAATTGCTGCTGCTACTGCTTTACCTATTCTGATGCATAGCTGTTTATTGTAACCTGTTGTTGATAATTACCTGCATATCCTAAACTGCTTATTAGGCTGGGTAGAGACCTATCAGTGACCCCACTTATCCCAATTGCCCGCTGGATTATCCGAAGACCCAATCAACGGGATTGAAGACCAGGCCCTGACACCGCACACCACCACCCCTTAGTTTAACGACACTGCAGTGTTACTATCGAGCTTGTAGCACTTCTGATGTTAACTCTGTAGAGTAGCTATTTGGTCGTGGTCATAGGTGATTCTTCCTCCACTTCCAGTCAACACCTGTCTGCAACACATACAGTGTGAACCCATCGAGGGTGATTCCTCGAGTTCACCTTGACGGATACACGAGTAGGAATCCAACGAGGGTGATACCTCGGATTCCCCTGATGTTATGGACACACGGATACTTGACTTTACATTGTCACTTGGAAGGCGGGTCGACCCTGAGGGGTACCCGCGTGTGATGTGGAGACGGGTTGCCTGTATGGTGCCCGAGTGATGAATACGAGGCACGGCCGGGGCATTCTTAACCCTTCAGCAAGTCCTCGAGATGGGGTGACGGGGTCACATCTTTCGTGAGTTCTCTGCTCGTTACCCGCACCTAGTCCACTAACGATTTGGATATTTGATCCGAGCAGGCCTCTGGCCTAATAGCACTAACCTCACGTGGGCATAGTATGGGCGTTCTGCATCGTAGCATCAGCCGAAAGCTTGTCAGACGTCCAGTTCAGCTGTGGCCGGGTCGGATCGTGCCATTGGCGCGGGTATCCACCCTGCTCGCAACGACCCGGATGCACAGGGCGACGGCCCAAGACCCCTGAGCGCTTAGGACGTTAGATCGGCGGGGGCCTCTCTGCTGAGCTGTAGGTAGGATTGCGATTATCGTTTGGCCGAGGCCGGGCATGACCCAGGAAAGTGTGTCCGGCCGGAGTTAATCGAGCGTGGTGGTAAGTTGGTGCACCCCTGCAGGGAAGAAAACTTTCTTCGATAGCCGGTTCTACGGTAAGGACACTCGGAGTTGTATCCCGATTGATAACAAATAGAATTGGATACTATGGCTCTGGGATTCTTCTCGCAGGGAGGTGAGAAGGGATCTTCGGACGAGGTTGATGACTGTATGGCTTTGGGATTGCTTTCTCGCAGGGAGTCGAGAAAGGATCTCTGTGAGGTTGAGACTTAATGATACTGCTACATTATATGGTTACGTCTACACTCTTTTAATACTGCAAGACCTCTGAAGAGTGTCTTCTCATAGGACTAGGCCTCCTCTCAATTCTGTCATTTCTGCAGCCCAGTCCACATATACAGCGCCTCCCCTTGAAAATGTTGCATATGTAGTGTAGATCCTTGCTTGCTGAGTACTTCTGAGTACTCACGGTTGCTTGTTTTCCTTTTCTCCCCATATCAGTTTTGTCTGACCAGATGACGGAGCCCCTGAGACAGCTACCCCCGCCAGACGATCGACTACTACTACCACCCCGAGGTTGGTTACTACTATGAGCTTGCCGCGACCAGGAGTAGGTTCGGGAGGTCCCAGCCAGGACTGCGCCTTTCGATCGTAGTGATTTCTTTTGCCCTGCCTTCTAGGGCTTATCTGTGTTTTCTTAATATCTGTACTCAGATATCTGATGCTTCCGCTGACGCTTGTACGCAAGCTTATGTATTCGATCCCTCGAGGCCCCTGGCTTGTAATATAAAGCTTGTATGACTTTATTTATGTTTTAGAGTTGTGTTGTGATATCTTCCCGTGAGTTCTTAGGCTTGATCATGCGCATTTGTGTCTATGATTAGTGCATGATTGAGGCGGGGGCGTCACAACCTGGACTAAAGCCCGTTTTCCGTTTTGACAATTTTTTAAATCAACAAAATTCCAAAGGGAAATAGAGTTTATTTACGTTTTAGACGTTTTTAGGTTTAGATTTCAGAGTTTAGGGTTAGGTTTTATGGTTTGAACCTTTAGTGTTTACTGTTTAGATTAGAGTTTCAGACGTTTTAATTCGAGGGTTTAGGGTTTAGGACAATTTTTTAAAATCACATAAATTCCAAAGGGAAAATAGAGTTTTTGGACGTTTTAGACGTTTTAGGGTTTAGGGCTAGGGCTTAGATTTCAGAGTTTAGGGTTAGGTTTTATGGGTGAACCTTAGTGTTTCTATTTGGAATGAGGTGTCAGATGTTTTAAGTCCCGGGTTAAGGGTTTAGGAAAATTTAAATCACTAAATTCCAAAGGGAAAATATTTTGGATTGGACGTTTTAATTTTTAGGTTTAGGCTGGGGTTTGATTTCCAAGTTTAGGGTTAGGTTTATGGTTTGAACCATTAGTGTTTACTGTTTAGAATAGAGTTTGAATGTTTTAAGTCTCGTGTTTAGGGTTTCCTACAATTTTTTAAAATCAGAAAATTCCAAAGGGAAATTGAGTTTTTGGACGTTTTAGGGTTTAGGGCTAGGGTTTAGATTTCCAGTTTAGGTTTAGGTTTTAGGGTTTGAACATTTAGTGTTTACTGTTAGAATAGAGTTTCAGACGTTTTAAGTCCCGAATTTAGGGTTTTCAGAGTTCATTTGTAGTGCTTTTCAATTTCAGGCTAATTTAGCTCAAAGAATCATTAAATGCATGAAAAAATAGCAAATGAAGTAAAAAGGGTTGAAATTTAAGGATGTGGCTTTGAATTGTTCATATGGAACACCCAAAAATTCTTCAGTTAATATAAGTTTAAAAAATGAAATATGGTCAAACTTTGGTCAAACAATGGTCAAACTATGGTCAAACTATTTATTCAATAAATTTAGTGTTAAATAATTATTGTTTTTAGAATAATAATTTCAAACTTAAACGGTGAAGCGTGTGACATCATGGTCACATTTTTTCTGATAATAATGGATATATTATTTGTCGAATTTTGATTTACAGATTTAAAGATATTAAATGAATAAATGGCATAATAATAATAATTTAAGTCCCGGTTTAGGGTTTAGGACAATTTTTTAAAATCCCAAAATTCCAAAGGGAAAATAGAGTTTTTGGACGTTTTAGACGTTTTAGGGTTTAGGGCTAGGGTTTAGATTTCCATGTTTAGGGTTAGGTTTTATGGTTTGAACCTTTAGTGTTTACTGTTTAGAATAGAGTGTTCGACGTTTTAAGTCCCGGGTTTGGTACAATTTTTTAAAATCACAAAATTCCAAATGGAAAATAGAGTTTTTGAACGTTTTAGGGTTTAGAGCTAGGGTTTAGATTTCCAAGTTTAGGTTTAGGTTTTAGGGTTTGAACCTTTAGTGTTTACTTTTTAGAATAGAGTTTTGGGCGTTTTAAGTCCTGGGATTAGGGTTTATGACAATTTTGTTAAATCACAAAATTCCAAAGGGAAAATAGAGTTTTTGGATGTTTTAGACGTTTTAGGGTTTAGGGCTAGGGTTTAGATTTCAGAGTTTAGGTTAGGTTTTGAGTTTGAACCTTTAGTGTTTACTGTTTAGAATAAGTGTCAGACGTTTTAAGTCCCAGGATTAGGCTTAGGATAATTTTTTAAAATCACTAAATTCCAAAGGGAAGATTGAGTTTTTGGATGTTTTAGACGTTTTAGGGTTTTGGGCTAGGGTTTAGATTTCCAAGTTTAGGGTTAGGTTTTATGGTTTGAACCTTTAGTGTTTACTGTTTAGAATAGAGTTTCGGATGTTTTATGTCCCGGGTTTAGGGTTTGGTACAATTTTTTTAAATCACAAAATTCCAAAGGGAAAATAGAGTTTTTGGACGTTTTAGACGTTTTAGGGTTTAGGGCTAGGGTTTAGATTTCCATGTTTAGGTTTGGTTTTAGGGTTTGAACCTTTATGTGTTTACTGTTTAGAATAGAGTTTCGGAGGTTTAAAGTCCCGGGTTTAGGGTTTCAGAGTTCATTTGTAGTGCATTTCAATTTCAGGCTAATTTAGCTCAAAGAATAATTAAATGCATGAAAAAAATAGCAAATGAAGTCAAAAAGGGTTGAAATTTAAGGATGTGGATTTGAATGGTTCATATTGAACCACACAAATTCTGGAGTTGAAATAAGATTAAAAAAATGAAATGTGTTTGTAACAGCTGAGTTTTCGTCCGAAACCCTGTTAATTCGAAAGAAATGGTGCATTTTCTACACGAAGTGCATCCAATTTTTGCCATAACCGTCTCAACTTTTTAGCACAAGCTAGTTTGGGTGAAATGATGATACCATGCCATGTTTCAGGGTTTTCAGAGTTCTTTTTAGTGCATTTCAATTTCAGGCTAATTTAGCTCAAAGACCATTAAATGCATAAAAAATATCAAATGAAGTCAAAAGGTTGAAATTTAGGATGTGGCTTTTAATGGTTCATATTGAACACACACAAATTCTTCAGTTAATATAAGTTTAAAAAATGAAATGTGGTCAAACAGTGGTACAAACACTGGTTAAACTACTTATCAATAAATATTAGTGTTACTAATATTATGTTTTTTAGAATAATATTTCAAACTCAAAACGGTGAAGCTTGACATCATGGTCACATTTTTTTGATAATAATGGATATATTATTTGTCGAATTTGATTTACAGATTTAAAGATATTAAATGAATAAATGGCATAATAATAATAATGTTACTTATTTTATTTTCATTGAATTCAATATTATTATTACTTATTTTATTTTGAACTTTTTGTATTTTTTTTGGATTTTAGATTTTTTGATTTTTTGAGAATTTTCATTTTTTTGTAATATTTTCCTTTTTGAATTATTTTTTGAGTTTTTAAATTACTCATTGTTGTTTGTTAATCATTATGTTTTATTTTAATAATTGTTGGGAATTCAAAAATTAAATCATGTGACATCAAGACCTAAGGTTAACAGGATTGATAGCTTACTATTGTCAGAAAAACAACAAGTGCAACTTGGAAACTAGGGGGAGATAGAACCTGAAAGTTAGCGTGCTCGGCTAGAGTAGTGAGAGGATGGGTGACCGGCCGGGAAGTTAGACGATTTGGAATGAGTGCTGATTAGAGATTAGAGATTAATCTGAAGCAGTGAGGAGGGGTGATTAGAGATTAAATTGTCAAATAATTCAAAGATTTGAAAATTAGAAGAAAATTAAAACAAAGCAATTTTTTAAAAATTGATACAAATTAAAAAAAATCAAAAAAAATGAAAAAAAGATTTTGAGATTTTTTCCTTTGTCCCGGTAGGTTTAAAGTTCTCCAGCCCCCGCACAGGGAGCGGCCACGTGGACAGCCTTTAGTCCCGGTTCGTACACAACCGGGACTAAGGGAAGGGGCGGTCCTTTAGTCCCGACCCTTTGTCCCGGTTCCAGAACCGATACTAAAGGCCCTCTGGAACAGGGACTAAAGGCCCGTTTTCCGTTTCGACAATTTTTTAATCACAAAATTCCAAAGGGAAATAGAGTTTTTGGACGTTTTAGACGTTTTTAGGGTTTAGGGCTAGGGTTTAGATTTCAGAGTTTAGGTTAGGTTTTATGTTTGAACCTTTAGTGTTTATGTTTAGAATAGAGTTTCAGACGTTTAAGTCCTGGGTTTAGGGCTTAGGACAAATTTTTAAAATCACTAAATTCCAAAGGGAAAATAGAGTTTTTGGACGTTTTAGAAGTTTTAGGGTTTGGGGCCACGTTTTAGATTTCCAAGTTTAGGGTTAGGTTTTATGGTTTGAACCTTTAGTGTTTACTGTTTAGAATAGAGTTCGGACGTTTTAAGTCCCGGGTTTAGGGTTTAGTACAATTTTTTGAAATCACAAAATTCCAAAGGGAAAAATAGTTTTTGGACGTTTTAGGGTTTAGGGCTTGGGTTTTGATTCCAAGTTTAGGTTTAGGTTTTAGGGTTTGAACTTTAGTGTTTACTGTTTAGAGTAGAGTTTCACAGGTTTTAGTCCTGGGATTAGGGTTTTCAGAGTTCATATGTAGTGCATTTCAATTTCAGGCTAATTTAGCCAAAGAATCATGAAATGCATGAAAAAAAAATACAAATGAAGTAAAAAAGGGTTGAAATTTAAGGATGTGGCTTTGAATGGTTCATATTGAACACACACAACATTCTAGAGTTGAAATAAGATTAAAAAATGAAATGTCTTTGTAACACCTAAGTTTTCGTCCGAAACCCTATTAATTCGAAAGAGATGGTCCATTTTGTACACGAAGTGCATCCAATTTTTCCATAACCGTCTCAACTTTTTAGCACAAGCTAGTTGGGTGAAATGATGATACCATGCCAAGTTTCAGGGTTTTCAGAGTTCATTTGTAGTGCTTTTCAATTTCAGGCTAATTTAGAGTTTTTGGACGTTTTAGATGTTTTAGGGTTTAGGGCTAGGGTTTAGATTTCCAAGATTGGTTAGGTTTTATGGTTTGAACCTTTGTCTTACTGTTTAGAATAGAGTTTCGGATGTTTTAAGTCCCGGGTTTATGGTTAGGGTAATTTTCTAAAATCTAAATTCCTAAGGGAAATAAAGTTTTTGGACGTTTTAGAACGTTTTAGGGTTAGGTCTAGGGTTTAGATTTCCAAGTTTAGGTTAGGTTTTATGGTTTGAACCTTTAGTTTTTACTGTTTATAATGAGTTTCAACGTTTTAAGTCCCGGGTTTAGGACAATTTTTTTAAATCACAACATTCGAAAGGGAAAATAGAGTTTTTGGACGTTTTAGACGTTTTAGGGTTTAGGGTTAGGGTTTAGATTTCAGAGTTTGGTTTAGGTTTTATAGTTTGAACCTTTAGTGTTTACTGTTTAGAATAGAGTGTCAGACGTTTAAGTCCCGGGTTTAGGTTTAGGACAATTTTTAAAATCACTAAATTCCAAAGGGAAAATAGTTTTTGGACGTTTTAGACGTTTTTAGGGTTTAGGGCTAGGGTTTAGATTTCAGAGTTTAGGGTTAGGTTTTATGGTTTGAACCATTAGTGTTTACTGTTTATAAGAGAGTGTCAGGCATTTAAGTCCTGGATTTAGGGTTGTGACGCCCCCGGCCCGATCGCGCGCTAATCATACACGCAAATGCACACGATCAAGCCTAAGGACTCACGGGAAGATATCAACAACACAACTCTAAAACATAAATAAAGTCATACAAGCTTTATATTACAACCCAGGGCCTCGAGGGCCGAATACATAAGCTTCCGAACAAGCTCAGCGGAAGCATCAGATATCGAGTACAGATATGAAATAGAAACAAAAGGCCTTTAAAAGGCGGGGCAAAATAAAACACTACGATCGAAAGGCGAAGGCCTCCTGCCTGGGACCCTCCGATCCTACTCCTGGTCGTCAGTCAACTCATAGTAGTATCCATCCTCTGGGTAGTTGTAGCGATCGTCGGCGGGACGCTGTCTCAGGGGCTCCGTCATCTTGTTACGACAAACGATATGGGGGAGAAAAAGGAAAACAAAGCAACCGTGAGTACTCAGAAGTACTCAGCAAGCAAGGATCTACACTACTTATGCAACATTTTCAAGGGAGGCTGTATATGTGGACTGGGCTGCAGAAATGCCAGAATAGAGAGAAGGCCTAGTCCTATCGAAGACTAGCATCTTCAGCGGTCTTGCAGCAACAGAAGAAGTAGAAACATACAATATAATGTAGCAGTAATATATCACACCTCACCCAGGATCCTTTCTCGACTCCCTGCGAGAAAGCAACTCCAGAGCCATAAAGTCATCAAACCTCATCCTGAGATCCTTTCTCGACTCCCTGTGAGAAAGCGATCCCAGAGCCAATACATACAGGTCTCATCACAGGTATCCAGTTCAAATTGTATCAATCAGGATACAACTCCGAGTGTCCTTTACCGTAGGACCGGCTATCGATAGAAATGTTCTTCCTGCAGGGGTGCACCAACTTACCCAACACCTCGATTAACTTCGGCCGACACACTTTCCTGGGTCATGCCCGCCTCGGCCAAACGACACATCGCAACCCTACCTACAGCTCAGCAGAGAGGTCCCCGTCGGTCTACATCCTAAGCGCAAGGGGGTCTTGGCCATCGCCCCTCGCCCTCCGGGTCATTGCGCACTGGCCCAGATCCAAGCACCACCGCAATGGCGCCAATCACTCCATGGCCGCACTGCTGAACTGGATGTCTGACAGAGCTTTCGGCTGATGCATACGATGCAGAACCGCCCATACTATGCCCACGTGATGGTTAGTGCTATCAGGCCAGAGGCTGTTCGGATCAAATATCCAAATCGTTAGGACTAGGGCTTGCGGTAACGAGCAGAGACTCACAAAGATGTGACCCCGTCGCCCGTCTCGAGGACTTGCGGCAAGGGCCATGAATGCCCGCCACGCCCCGTATTCAACACTCGGGCACCATACAGGCAACCCGTCTTCACATCACACGCGGGTACCCCAGGGTTGACCGCCTTTCCAAGTAACAACAGTACAGTCCAAGATCCGTGTGTCCATAACATCAAGGGAATCCGAGGTATCACCCTCGTTGGATTCCTACCAATGTATCGTCAAGGTGAACGTAGGAGGAATCACCCTCGCTGGGTTCACACTTGATGTGTTGCACGACAGGGTCGTATCGGAATGGAGAGGAGGAACCACCCCTCGATGACCACGACCGAATAGCTTCTCTACAGAGTTAACATCAGAAGTGCTACAAGAGGTTTCACACCTCGGCACTTGATAGTAACGCTGCAGTGTCGTTACAACTAGGGGGGGGTGATGTGCGGTGTCGGGGTCTGGTCTTCAATCCCGTTGATCGGGTCTTCTGATAATCCAGCGGGCAACAAGGAACAAAGTGGGGTTTTCTAGTGGGTCTCTACCCAGCCTATACTAGCATTTAGGATAAGCAGGTAAGGTATCAATGGCAGTTTACAATAAACAGGCTATGCATCAGAATAGGTAAGGCAGTAGTAGCAACAATTCTAATGCAAGCATGGGAAATTAGAATGGGCGATATCGGGTGATCAAAAGGGGGGGCTTGCCTGGTTGCTCCGCAAGGGCAAGGTCGTCAGTACTGGAACCAATCACCGGAGCAGCGTCGCACCGGGCTCTATCGAGAGAGAAAGGGGGAGGAAACAAGTATAAATATTAAGCAAGCAAGTGCTACACAAAGTATGACATGACAATACGCAGTGCCGGTTGTGTCCTACGTACGGTTGCACGTCACTGAGGAGGAGGGATCCATCCGGGAATGTTTCCGGTTCCGGACATTTGTTAGACAGATGACCGGAGGGGAACGTTGCATGTTTTGATAGTTAGAGACATGTGGCGGACGAACGGATCGCGTATCGGATTCGTCTCGTCGTTCTGAACAACTTTCATTAGAAAGTATTTTCATCGGAGTTACGGTTTAAAGATAGATTTTTAATCTAAAGTTTTTATTCATTTTCTGAATTTATTTTATTATTTAATTTCGAATTATCCAGAACATTATCCAAAACAGTGTTATAGCTGACGTCAGCATGACATCACAGGTTAATTAGACAGAACTAATTAGTCCTAACTAGGTGATTAGTTTAACTAAGTTAATTAGCTTAACTAAAGCAGATTAATTAAGTTAATTAGTTCACTAATTAATTAATTAATAATTTTATTTATTCATTTTTATTTTTATTATTATTTTTTTAAAGTTCTGGGGCGTGGGCCCCTCTGGTCAGTGGGTCAGGGGGCTGGCCCTTCGTCAGTGGCCCATAGGCCACACCAGGCGCGGGCGACGGGCGCGCGGGACTCGGGTGGTGCCGGCGACTTTTGCGCGCGTCTCGGGGTAGTGAGCTCTGCATTGCCGTCGTCGCTCTTGACCGAAATGCTCCTCTTTCTCTTTCCTGTTCCTTTTTCATCCTTTTCTTTGAGTGGGCTTCTGTCTCCGCCTGGCTTGGACTGCCGTCGTGTCCCTCGTGCTTGAGTTTCCTGGTCTGGTGCTACTTCTGCAGGCGCCTCATCTTTCCTTTTGAGCGTGGCTTCGCTGCCACTCGCATGTTCCTTGGCTTGCTCTGCTGCCTTCCCCATCGACCGGCGTTCCTTTGAGCAACGTCGGGGCGGGAACCGGAGCGGGCGATTTAGCGGTGCGTGGCCGTGTGCGAGGGGCGCCTCTGCGCGAGCGTTTGGCCTTGCTTGAGGTTCTGCGGGTCCGGCGAGACGCGATGGGCGCAGGGAGAGAAGGCGTACCGGAGCCTCACACGCGGGGCCGTAGGGGCAAGGGGGCCAAAATCGGGGCTCGGGGGAAGCGCTCGGGGCAGGGGACGAGGAGAGACGCCGGCGCACGAACGGAGCGAAACGGGGGGATCCGCGTCCGTTGCGGTGAGGGGGCGTGGCGGGCGGCGGTGTTGTACCTACCAGCGATCCATCGTCGCATGGCTTCCATCTCGCTTCTTTCTCTCCTATTTTTCCTTCCTTCTGCTCTTGTGTCTAAGGATTGGAAAGTAGTTTAGTGAGTTGTTGGGGTTTTTGGTGGTTTGGTTGGTGGTGGGGGTAGGGGGCGGGTTTTCAGGAAGGAGGGAGGGGGCCGGCGGGCGGCGGCGTCGGCGACGGATCGGGGTGGCGCGCGCGAGCCCAAACCGTTGCCCCGATCCGATCACTGGATCGTTTCGTTTTTTGCGATCTGGATCTTTGCTTCGTTTTTTTTTATCGTTTGGGGGGGGGGGGGTGAGGAAGGAGAGCGAGGGGGGAGTGGGTCATGGTGGGGGTGGGGCTTAAAGGGTTTCGCGGTCTTTTTTTTTTGTTTTTTATATTTTGATGTTTATTTTTGTTTGTCCGGCCAGGAGGCCGGCCCAGTTGGGGGCCGCCGGGGGGGGGGGGAAGAGGGGGGGGGTTTGCTCCTTTTTTGCTTTGGGGCTTTCCTGTTTGCCTCCTTTTTTTATTTTCTTTTCTGTTTTGGCTTTCTTTTTCTTTTTTTGTTTGTTCTTTTTATTTACATGTAACCACCCAGCTCCTGTTTAGCAAATAGTTAGGGCTCTATATGAATTTTGTAAAACTTAGGAATTACTCCAACAAATACTAGGCAATACCTACCACTACCAAAAATTGGTTAGGAGAAAATAGGAGCTCCCACAATTTTTTTAATAATTAATATGCATTAATCCTTACTGTTTTAATTATGTTAGAGCCACCTAATTAATTTATTAATCGTTGGTTTCAATTTTAGAATAGTCTCTGCAATATTTGCCACTTAATGAACAATTTAGTTTTCATGTTGGTCAACTTTTATATTTCACTTTCATTTAAATTTGAATTTTGACTTAGGAGTTGAAATGCATTATGATGCAACTGATGATCATGCACTGTTAATCATGCTGACTTGGCATTATCAAAAGGGCGATTACTGTAGTTAACCACTGGGGGTGTTACAAGGGTTTAGGACAATTTTTTTAAATCACAAAATTCCAAAGGGAAAATAAAGTTTTTGGACGTTTTAGATGTTTTTAGGGTTTAGGGCTAGGGTTTAGATTTCAGAGTTTAGGGTTAGGTTTTATGGTTTGAATCTTTAGTGTTTACTATTTAGAATAGAGTTTCAGACGTTTTAAGTCCTGGGTTTAGGGCTTAGGACAAATTTTTAAAATCACTAAATTCCAAAGGGAAAATAGAGTTTTTGGACGTTTTAGATGTTTTAGGGTTTAGGGCCATGTTTTAGATTTCCAAGTTTAGGGTTAGGTTTTATAATTTGAACCTTTAGTGTTTACGGTTTAGAATAGAGTTTCGGACGTTTTAAGTCCCGGGTTTAGGGTTTAGTACAATTTTTTAAAATCACAAAATTCCAAAGGGAAAATAGAGTTTTTGGACGTTTTAGACGTTTTACGGTTTAGCACTTGGGTTTTGATTTCCCAGTTTAGGTTTAGGTTTTAGGGTTTGAACCTTTAGTGTTTACTGTTTAGAATAGAGTTTCACAGGTTTTAAGTCCCGGGTTTAGGGTTTTCAGAGTTCATTTGTAGTGCATTTCAATTTCAGGCCAATTTAGCTCAAAGAGTCATTAAATGCATGAAAAAAATAGCAAATGAAGGAAAAAAGGGTTGAAATTTAAGGATGTGGCTTTGAATGGTTCATATTGAACACACACAAATCTAGAGTTGAAATAAGATTAAAAATTGAAATGTCTTTGTAACAGCTAAGTTTTCGTCCGAAACCCTGTTACTTCGAAAGAGATGGTCCATTTTGTACACGAAGTGCATCCTATTTTTGCCGTAACCGTCTCAACTTTTTAGCACAAGCTAGTTGGGTGAAATGATGATACCATGCCAAGTTTCAGGGTTTTCAGAGTTCATTTGTAGTGCTTTTCAATTTCAGGCTAATTTAGCTCAAAGAATCATTAAATGCATAAAAAATATCAAATGAAGTCAGAAAGGGTTGAAATTATAGGATGTGGCTTTGAATGGTTCATATTGAAAACACAAAAATTCTTCAGTTAATATAATTTTAAAAAATGAAATGTGGTAAACTCTGGTCAAACAGTGGTCAAACACTGGTCAAACTACTTATTTCATAAATAATAGTGTTACTAAATAATTATTGTTTTTTAGAATAATAATTTCAAACTCAAACGGTGAAGCGTGTGACATCATGGTCACATTTTTCTGATAATAATGGATATATTATTTGTTTAATTTTGATTTAAAGATTTAAAGATATTAAATGAATAAATGGCATAATAATAATAATGTTACTTATTTTATTTTCATTGAAATTCAATATTATTATTACTTATTTTATTTTGAACTTTTTGTATTATTTTGGATTTTTTGATTTTTTTTGTTTTTTGAGAATTTTCATTTTTTTTGTAATTTTTTCCTTTTTTAACTATTTTTGAGTTTTTAAATTACTCATTGCTGTTTGTTAATCATTATTGTTTAATTTAATAATTGTTTGGAATTCAAAAATTAAATCTTGTGACATCAAGACCTAAGGGTTAACAGGATTGATAGCTTACTATTGTCAGGAAAACAACAAGTGCAGACTTGGAAACTAGGGGAGATAGAACCTGAAAGTTAAGCATGCTCGGGCTGGAGTAGTGAGAGAATGGGTGACCGGCCGGGAAGTTAGACGATTTGGAATGAGTGCTGATTAGAGATTAGAGATTAAATTCTGAAGCAGTGAGGAGGGGTGATTACAGATTAAATTGTCAAATAATTCAAAGATTTGAAAATTAGAAGAAAATTAAAAACAAATCAAATTATTTTAAAAAATTAATCCAAATAAAAAAAATCAAAAAAATTTGAAAAAAAGATTTTGAGATTTTTTTCCTTTAGTCCCGGTAGGTGTTAAAAGTTCTCCAGCCCACGCACAGGGAGCGGCCACGTGGACAGCCTTTAGTCCCGGTTCGTAACACAACCGGGAATAAGGGGGGGTGGTCCTTTAGTCCCGTCCCTTTAGTCCCGGTTCAAGAACCAAGACTAAAGGCCCTCTGGAACCGGGACTAATGGCCCGTTTTCCGTTTCGACAATTTTTTAAAATCACAAAATTCCAAAGGGAAAATAGAGTTTTTGGATGTTTTAGACGATTTTACGGTTTAGGGCTAGGGTTTAGATTTCAGAGTTTAGGGTTACGTTTTATGGTTGGAACCTTTAGTGTTTACTGTTTAGAATAGAGTGTCAGACGTTTTAAGTCCTGGGTTTAGGGCTTAGGACAATTTTTAAAAATCACTAAAATCCAAAGGGAAAATAGAGTTTTTGGACGTTTTAGACATTTTAGGGTTTAGGGCTAGTGTTTAGATTTCCAAGATTAGGTTAGGTTTTATGGTTTGAACCTTTAGTGTTTACTGTTTAGAATAGAGTTTCGGACGTTTTAAGTCCCGGGTTTAGAGTTTAGGACAATTTTCTAAAATCACTAAATTCCAAAGGGAAAATAGAGTTGAAATAAGATTAAAAAATGAAATTTCTTTGTAACAGCTAAGTTTTCGTCCGAAACCCTGTTACTTCGAAAGAGATGGTCCATTTTGTACACGAAGTGCATCCAATTTTTGCAATAACCGACTCAACTTTTTAGCACAAGCTAGTTGGGTGAAATGATGATACCATGCCAAGTTTCAGCGTTTTCAGAGTTCATTTGTAGTGCTTTTCAATTTCAGCCTAATTTAGCTCAAAGAATCATTAAATGCATGAAAAAATGTCAAATGAAGTCAGAAAGGGTTGAAATTTTAGGATGTGGCTTTGAATGGTTCATATTGAACACACACAAATCTAGAGTTGAAATAAGATTAAAAAATGAAATGTCTTTGTAACAGCTAAGTTTTCGTCCGAAACCCTGTTACTTCGAAAGAGATGGTCCATTTTGTACACGAAGTGCATCCAATTTTTGCCATAACCGACTCAACTTTTTAGCACAAGCTAGTTGGGTGAAATGATGATACCATGCCAAGTTTCAGGGTTTTCAGAGTTCATTTGTAGTGCTTTTCAATTTCAGGCTAATTTAGCTCAAAGAATCATTAAATGCATAAAAAATATCAAATGAAGTCAGGAAGGGTTGAAATTTTAGGATGTGGCTTTGAATGGTTCATATTGAAAACACAAAAATTCTTCAATTAATATAAGTTTAAAAAATGAAATGTGGTAAACTCTGGTCAAACAGTGGTCAAACACTGGTCAAACTACTTATTTAATAAATATTAGTGTTACTAAATAATTATTGTTTTTTAGAATAATAATTTCAAACTCAAAGGGTGAAGCGTGTGACATCATGGTCACATTTTTCTGATAATAATGGATATATTATTTGTTGAATTTTGATTTAAAGATTAAAAGATATTAAATGAATAAATGGCATAATAATAATAATGTTACTTATTTTATTTTCATTGAAATTCAATATTATTATTACTTATTTTATTTTGAACTTTTTGTATTATTTTGGATTTTTTGATTTTTTTTGTTTTTTGAGAATTTTCATTTTTTTTGTAATTTTTTCCTTTTTTAACTGTATTATTTTTGAGTTTTGAAATTACTCATTGTTGTTTGTTAATCATTATTGTTTAATTTAATAATTGTTTGGAATTCAAAAATTAAATCATGTGACATCAAGACCTAAGGGTTAACATGATTGATAGCTTACTATTGTCAGGAAAACAACAAGTGCAGACTTGGAAACTAGGGGAGATAGAACCTGAAAGTTAAGCGTGCTCGGGCTGGAGTAGTGAGAGGATGGGTGAACGGCCGGGAAGTTAGACGATTTGGAATGAGTGCTGATTAGAGATTAGAGATTAAATTCTGAAGCAGTGAGGAGGGGTGATTACAGATTAAATTGTCAAATAATTCAAAGATTTGAAAATTAGAAGAAAATTAAAAACAAATCAATTTTTTTTTAAACATGGATCCAAATTAAAAAAAATCAAAAAAATTTGAAAAAAAGATTTTGAGATTTTTTTCCTTTAGTCCCGGTAGGTGTTAAAAGTTCTCCAGCCCACGCACAGGGAGCGGCCACGTGGACGGCCTTTAGTCCCGGTTCGTAACACAACCGGGACTAAGGGGGGGCGATCCTTTAGTCCCGACCCTTTTGTCCCGGTTTGAGAACCGAGAATAAAGGCCCTCTGGAACCGGGACTGAAGGCCCGTTTTCCGTTTCGAGAATTTTTTAAAATCACAAAATTCCAAAGGGAAAATAGAGTTTTTGGACGTTTTAGACGTTTTTAGGGTTTAGGGCTAGGGTTTAGATTTCAGAGTTTAGGGTTAGGTTTTATGGTTTGAACCTTTAGTGTTTACTGTTTAGAATAGAGTTTCAGACGTTTTAAGTCCTGGGTTTAGGACTTAGGACAATTTTTTAAAATCACTAAATTCCAAAGGGAAAATAGAGTTTTTGGACGTTTATGCGTTTTAGGGTTTAGGGCTAGGGTTTAGATTTCCAAGTTTAGGGTTAGGTTTTATGGTTTGAACCTTTAGTGTTTACTGTTTAGAATAGAGTTTCGGACGTTTTAAGTCCCGGGTTTAGGATAATTTTTTTAAATCACAAAATTCCAAAGGGAAAATAGAGTTTTTGGACGTTTTAGACGTTTTAGGGTTTAGGGTTAGGGTTTAGATTTCAGAGTTTAGGGTTTAGGGTTAGGTTTTATAGTTTGAACCTTTAGTGTTTACTGTTTAGAATAGAGTGTCAGACGTTTTAAGTCCCAGGTTTAGGGTTTAGGACAATTTTTTAAAATCACTAAATTCGAAAGGGAAAATAGAGCTTTTGGACGTTTTAGACGTTTTTAGGGTTTAGGGCTAGGGTTTAGATTTCAGAGTTTAGGGTTAGGTTTTATGGTTTGAACCTTTAGTGTTTACTGTTTAGAATAGAGTGTCAGGCGTTTTAAGTCCTGGGTTTAGGGTTTAGGACAATTTTTTAAAATCACTAAATTCCAAAGGGAAAATAGAGTTTTTGGACGTTTTAGATGTTTTTAGGGTTTAGGGCTAGGGTTTAGATTTCAGAGTTTAGGGTTAGGTTTTATGGTTTGAACCGTTAGTGTTTACTGTTTAGAATAGAGTGTCAGGCATTTTAAGTCCTGGGTTTAGGGTTTAGGACAATTTTTTAAAATCACAAAATTCCAAAGGGAAAATAGAGTTTTTGGACGTTTTAGATGTTTTTAGGGTTTAGGGCTAGGGTTTAGATTTCAGAGTTTAGGGTTAGGTTTTATGGTTTGAACCTTTAGTGTTTACTGTTTAGAATAGAGTGTCAGGCGTTTTAAGTCCTGGGTTTAGGGTTTAGGACAATTTTTTTAAATCACAAAATTCCAAAGGGAAAATAAAGTTTTTGGACGTTTTAGACGTTTTTAGGGTTTAGGGCTAGGATTTAGATTTCAGACTTTAGGGTTAGGTTTTATGGTTTGAATCTTTAGTGTTTACTATTTATAATAGAGTTTCAGACGTTTTAAGTCCTGGGTTTAGGGCTTAGGACAAATTTTTAAAATCACTAAATTCCAAAGGGAAAATAGAGTTTTTGGACGTTTTAGACGTTTTAGGGTTTAGGGCCATGTTTTAGATTTCCAAGTTTAGGGTTAGGTTTTATGGTTTGAACCTTTAGTGTTTACTGTTTAGAATATAGTTTCAGACGTTTTAAGTCCCGGGTTTAGGGTTTACTACAATTTTTTAAAATCACAAAATTCCAACGGGAAAATAGAGTTTTTGGACGTTTTAGACGTTTTACGGTTTAGGGCTTGGGTTTAGATTTCCCAGTTTAGGTTTAGGTTTTAGGGTTTGAACCTTTAGTGTTTACTGCTTAGAATAGAGTTTCACAGGTTTTAAGTCCCGAGTTTAGGGTTTTCAGAGTTCATTTGTAGTGCATTTCAATTTCAGGCTAATTTAGCTCAAAGAATCATTAAATGCATGAAAAAATAGCAAATGAAGTAAAAAAGGGTTGAAATTTAAGGATGTGGCTTTGAATGGTTCATATTGAACACACACAAATCTAGAGTTGAAATAAGATTAAAAAATGAAATGTCTTTGTAACAGCTAAGTTTTCGTCCGAAACCCTGTTACTTCGAAAGAGATGGTCCATTTTGTACACGAAGTGCATCCAATTTTTGCCATAACCGTCTCAACTTTTTAGCACAAGCTAGTTGGGTGAAATGATGATACCATGCCAAGTTTCAGGGTTTTCAGAGTTCATTTGTAGTGCTTTTCAATTTCAGGCTAATTTAGCTCAAAGAATCATTAAATGCATAAAAACTATCAAATAAAGTCAGAAAGGGTTGAAATTTTAGGATGTGGCTTTGAATGGTTCATATTGAAAACACAAAAATTCTTCAGTTAATATAAGTTTAAAAAATGAAATGTGGTAAACTCTGGTCAAACAGTCGTCAAACACAGGTCAAACTACTTATTTAATAAATATTAGTGTTACTAAATAATTATTGTTTTTAGAATAATAATTTCAAACTCAAACGGTGAAGCGTGTGACATCATGGTCACATTTTTCTTATAATAATGGATATATTATTTGTTGAATTTTGATTTAAAGATATTAAATGAATAAATGGCATAATAATAATAATGCTACTTATTTTATTTTCATTGAAATTCAATATTATTATTACTTATTTTATTTTGAACTTTTTTGTATTATTTTGGATTTTTTTGATTTTTTTTGTTTTTTGAGAATTTTCATTTTTTTGTAATTTTTTCCTTTTTTTGAATTATTTTTGAGTTTTTAAATTACTCATTGTTGTTTGTTAATCATTATTGTTTAATTTAATAATTGTTTGGAATTCAAAAATTAAATCATGTGACACCAAGACCTAAGGGTTAACAGGATTGATAGCTTACTATTGTCAGGAAAACAACAAGTGCAGACTTGAAAACTAGGGGAGATAGAACCTGAAAGTTAAGTGTGCTCGGGCTGGAGTAGTGAGAGGATGGGTGATGTGACGCCCCCGGCCCGATCGTGCACTAATCATACACGCAAATGCACACGATCAAGCCTAAGGACTCACGGGAAGATATCACAACACAACTCTAAAACATAAATAAAGTCATACAAGCTTTATATTACAAGCCGGGGCCTCGAGGGCTCGAATACATAGCTCGATGGCATACAAGCGTCAGCGGAAGCATCAGTTATCTGAGTACAGATATGAAAGAGAAACAGAAAGGCCTTTAGAAAGGCGGGGCAAAATAAAACACTACGATCGAAAGGCGCAGGCCTCCTGCCTGGAACCTCCGAACCTACTCCTGGTCGACAGCCAGCTCGTAGCAGAAGCCATCCTCGAGGTAGTAGTAGTAGTCGAACGTCGGCGGGGTAGCTGTCTCAGCGGCTCCGTCATCTGGTCACGACGAACTGATATGGGGGAAAAAGGAAAGAAAAGCAACCGTGAGTACTCTGAAGTACTCAGCAAGCAAGGATCTACACTACATATGCAACATTATCAAGGGGAGGCTGTATATGTGGACTGGGCTGCAGAAATGCCAGAATAGAGAGAAGGCCTAGTCCTATCGAAGACTAGCATCTTCTGCGGTCTTGCAGCAGTAGAAGAGAGTAGAACAATACCATATAATGTAGCAGTAATAATATCAACCTCATCCTGAGATCCTTTCTCGACTCCCTGCGAGAAAGCAATCCCAGAGCCATAACGTCTTCAAACCTCGTCCTGAGATCCCTTCTCGACTCCCTGCGAGAAGCAATCCCAGAGCCATATATACAGGTCTCATCACAGGTATCCAGTTCTAAATTGTATCAATCAGGATACAACTCCGAGTGTCCTTTACCGTAGGACCGGCTATCGATAGAAATGTTCTTCCCTGCAGGGGTGCACCAACTTACCCAACACGCTCGATTAACTCCGGCCGGACACACTTTCCTGGGTCATGCCCGGCCTCGGCCAAACGACACATCGCAACCCTACCTATAGCTCAGCAGAGAGGTCCCCGTCGGTCTACATCCTAAGCGCTCAGAGGTCTTGGGCCATCGCCCTGTGCACTCCGAGTCGTTGCGCAGGGAGAAGCCTGGCACCAGGAGGGCGCCGGTCCGTCCGTGCCGCCATGCTGAACTGGACGTCTGACAGAGCTTTCGGCTGATGCTACGATGCAGAACGCCCATACTATGCCCACGTGATGGTTAGTGCTATCAGACCAGAGGCCTGCTCGGATCAAATATCCAAATCGCTAGGACTAGGGGCTTGCGGTAACGAGCAGAGACTCACGAAAGATGTGACCCCGTCGCCCCGTCTCGAGGACTTGCGGCAAGGGCCATGAATGCCCGGCCACGCCTCGTATTCAACACTCGGGCACCATCCAGGTCAACCCGTCTCGTAAAAGACTGTCGGGAACTCAGGTCCACCTCTACTGGGTGGTACCGCCTGTCCCTTCAGTCCTGTAGTAAAAGTAGCTTCCTCGGGTCCCCCTTCGGGGCCGACCCGTCTCTATCAAGGTTCAGCAGTAAAGTCACAGTAACCGTGTGTCCATAACATCAAGGAAATCCGAGGTATCACCCTCGACGGATGCCCACTCGATGTAACCGTCAAGTCGAACTTAGGAGGAATCACCCTCGATGAGTTCACACTTGATGTGTTGTACGACAGCGTCGTATCGGAAGTGGAGAAGGAGGAATCACCCTCGATGACCACGATCGAATAGCTACTCTACAGAGTTAACATCAGAAGTGCTACATGAGGTTTCACCCTCGGCACTTGATAGTAACGCTGCAGTGTCGTTACAACTAAGGGGGGGTGATGTGCGGTGTCGGGGCCTGGTCTTCAATCCCGTTGATCGGGTCTTCTGACGATCCAGCGCGGCAGTTGGGATAAGTGGGTTCACTGATAGGTCTCTACCCAGCCTAGACTAAACAGTTTAGGATATGTAGGTAATTATCAACAGCAGGTTACAATGAACAGGCTATGCATCAGAATAGGTAAAGCAGTAGTAGCAGCAATTCTAATGCAAGCATGGGAAATTAGAATGGGCGATATCGGGATGATCAAAGGGGGGGCTTGCCTGGTTGCTCGGCGGCAAGGGCAAGGTCGTCTATGGTTTCTTCGGGATCCGGAGCTGCGTCGGTCTCGGGGACGACGTCGGTGTCAGGGTCTAACGAGAGAGAAGAGGGGGAGGAAACAGTATAAATACACAGTAAATATGAGCAACACAAAGTATGACATGGCAGTACGCAGTGCTAGGGGTAGTCTAACGCAGTACTATACGTATCAGGCGTTGCGGGAGAATATCTGGTGATATTTCCCGGGTCTTTGGATTTATCGGATAGACGAACCGGAGGGGGAATGTTGCATGTTCGGATAGTTAGGGACGTGTGACGGACGAACGGATCGCGTACTCGGATTCGTCTCGTCGTTCTGAGCAACTTTCATGTAGAAAGTATTTTCATCGGAGTTACGGTTTAAAAGATATGATTTTCTAAAGTTTAAACAATATTCTGAAATTACAGATTTATTATTAATTCGAATTATCCAGAACAGTAGCAGGGTGACGTCAGCATGACGCATGGATGACGTCAGCAGTCAACAGGGGGCCGGCCAGGTCAAACCTGATATGTGGGGCCCACATGTCAGTGACCCAGTTAACTAAACAGAGTTAGCTTAATCTATTTAAACTAATTAGCAGGCGGGGCCCAGCAGTCAGTGGGTAATTAGTGTTTTAAACCACTAATTAATTTTATTAACGGATTATTTATTTAATAAAACGTTTTACCGAGCGGGACCCACATGCCATAGACACAGGGCCCGCCCAGTCAGCGTGGACTAGGTCAATGGGACCCAGTGGGGCCTAGAGTCAGTGGCTGGGCCGTGGGGCCCGCGGCGCCACGTCGGACCGGCCGCCGGAGTCGCGCCGGAGTGCCCAGACACGGTGGCGAGCTCCGGCGAGCTCGGGTTTCGCCCTCAGGGCGTCTCCGGGGCCGTGGCTTGGCCCGTTCGAACGGGCGGCGAGCGCCACGTCACGTGGTGGTGTTGGCGTGGTTGGGGGCCGCCGGGAACGGCGCCGGCGATGACCGCAGCGGCGATGGCGTTCGGGTGGTGCACGGGGTCGGCGCTACGGCGCGCTAGCGAGCGAAAGGAGAAGCTAGGTGTGGCCTGCGCGATGCGGGGAGCACGATGCGCACGGGCCCGAGGCCGTTTGGTCACCGGAACGGCACCGGCGACGAGCTAGGCGGCGGTGCGTTCGGGCGAAAGAGGGGCGACGCGTACGGGCACGAAGAGCGCGCGGGGAGAGGGGGAGGGGGACGAGGTGCTCACAGCGAGTCTGTAGGTGAGCTTAGCGTGCGCGGGGAGGGCTCGGAGTGGCCGGAGTCGGCGATGGCGTGCGGCGGCCGAAGGTGGAAGATGACGGCGCCGGCGACGCAGCGACGCGTTCTAGGTCGTGGGGCTCGGGGGAGAGGCGTAGTCGACGGAGGCGAACCATGCGGGCACGGTCACGCGACGAGGCAGAGGCGGTGGCCGCGCGTGCTACGGCGGCGGTGCCATGGCTGCGCACTGGAGAGAGAGGAGAGGTGGTGTCCAGGGGAGAGTGAGGCGAGGGAGAGCCAGGGGGTCCGGGGTGCTGCTCATATACGCGGCAGTCGCGGCGACGCGCTGTCGACCGCGAGGGAGGGGGGGCCTGGGCGTGCGCGCGTGCGTGCGCCAGGTGCTCGACAGCGAGCCCCGGGCGTGAGCAGTACGAAGAGGACGAGCGAGTTGGGCTGGGCCGGCCACTGTGCTGACTTAGGCCCAGCACAGTGGGTCTTTTTCTTTTTCTTCTTTTCTTTTCTGTTTTCTCTTTTTAGTTTCTGTTTTGACTTTTGTTTTGATTTCAAAATACTTTTGTAAAATATGAAACCAGCCCAAATAAATATGGTGCATTATTAGTCACTGCTAGAAACTGGTTTGGCGTCCATATCTTTTTGGTTTGGATTTTATTTAATTGAAAAGGGGTTGAATAGTGCTATGTTGCTGCTGTTTCTTGTTGTTCGAGTCCTTTTACAATTCCAACTAATGTTGCAATCATTTTTATAAATGCTAGGGGAATATTTGCAACAAGATGCACATTTTAGTTTTCCAGTTTGAACAACTTTTATTTTCCACTTTAATTTAATTTGAATTTGAGTTAGAAGTTGAAATGCATTATGATGCAAATGATGATCATGCACTGTTAAACATGATGACATGGCATAATCAAAAGGGTGATTACTGTAGTTAACCACTGGGGGTGTTACAAATCTCCTCTACTAACAAGAATTCTCGTCCCGAGAATTAAGAAGTAGAAGGAAAAAGTTCGGGGTATTCCGCATGAAGATTATCCTCGCGTTCCCAAGTGGCTTCATCTTCAGTATGATTTGACCAATGCACTTTGAGGAACTTGGTAACCTTCTGACGGGTTCGACGTTCAGCTTCATCGAGAATGCGGATCGGATGCTCCTTATAAGATAGATCATCTTGCAATTCGAGCATCTCGTGATCCACAGCTCGGTGCGGAGATTCCTTGAAGCATTTACGAAGTTGCGACACATGAAAGACGTCGTGGATATGGGAGAATTGCGGCGGCAACTCCAGTTTATATGCCACCTGACCACGTCTAGCAATAATGCGGAAAGGACCAATGTAGCGTGGAGCTAACTTGCCCTTGATTCCAAAACGGTGAGTGCCCTTCATAGGGGTGACACGTAGATAAGCTTGATCACCAGGTTGATAAGTCAAACCCATCGTTTGCGATCATAGTTGCTCTTCTGGCGGTCCTGAGCCGCCTTGAGATTTTCCCGGACAATTCGGACTTGTTCTTCGGCGTGTTGAATAATATCTGGACCCACGAGCGGTCGTTCCCCAGTTTCTGACCAATTCAGAGGGGTTCGACACTTACGTCCATAGAGAACTTCAAAGGGGGCCATTTTCAAGCTGGCTTGATAGCTGTTGTTATAGGAGAACTCGGCATATGGAAGAGATTCTTCCCACTTCTTGCCGAAAGAAACAACACAAGCTCGTAGCATGTCTTCAAGCACTTGGTTGACTCGTTCGACTTGGCCTTGGGATTGAGGATGATAAGCTGAACTCCAGGTGATATGAGTTCCCATAGTCTTTTGAAAACTTTCCCAGAAATGACCAGTGAATATGCTGCCACGGTCTGAACTGATCTCTTTCGGGATACCGTGGAGTGAAACAATTCTGGAGATATATAACTCTGCTAACTGACTAGCAGTGATCGTCTCCTTGACAGGCAGGAAGTGTGCAACTTTGGAGAGTTGGTCGACGACGACAAGAATAGCATCGTGACCCTTCTGTGACCTGGGAAGTCCTGTAATGAAATCCATCTGAACCTTATACCATTTCCATAAAGGAATAGGTAACGGTTGCAGAATTCCAGCAGGCTTCTGATGTTCTGCTTTAACGCGACGACACACATCACATTCAGCAACATAACGAGCAATGTCTTGCTTCATTCTGGACCACCAGTACCTTTGACGGAGATCACGATACATCTTGGTGCTACCCGGATGAATAGACAATGGGGTATCATGTGCCTCCTTCATGACTTTGTCAGTCATAAGCTCGAAGCGAGGTACCACAATACGGTCTTTGAAATACAAGGTTCCATCTTCAGACAGCGAGAAATCCCTGTACTTTTCAAGGTGAAGATCTTTCTTCATCAGATCAACTTCAGCATCTTTAGCTTGTGCACTCTTAACAGCTTTCTCAAGGTCTGGTTCAACAACCAAGGTTTTTAAGTATCCTTGAGGAACTATCTCGATATTTAGCTTTCGAAGCTCTTCATACAGAAGGGGTTGCTGTAGCTGAACCTCAAGTTCGCAGCAATAGGATTTGCGGCTCAACGCATCAGCCATCACATTAGCCTTGCCAGGGGTATAGGATATACCCAAGTCATAGTCCGCAATGGTCTCCATCCATCTTTGCTGACGGAGGTTTAGAGAAGGTTGAGTGAACAAGTACTTCAGACTTTTATGATCCGTGTATATCTCGCAACGATTACCGAGGAGGTAATGTCGCCACAACTGCAGTGCATAGATGACAGCAGCTAGTTCTAGATCATGTACCGGATAATTCTCTTCATGTGGGCGCAATTGACGAGAGCCATAAGCAATCACTTTACGCTCTTGCACTAGGACACAGCCTAATCCTTCACGGGATGCGTCACAATAGATCACAAAGTCTTTGCGAGAATCTGGAGGAGCAAGAACTGGAGCAGAAGTTAGCTTGTCCTTGAGTGTTTGAAAACTTTCCTGACATTTTTCTGTCCATTCAAACTTAACGCCCTTGTGAAGTAGATCAGTTAAAGGCTTAGCAATCTTTGAGAAATTCTCGACAAAGCGACGGCAATAGCTTGCAAGGCCGAGAAAACTTCTGACTTGCTTGACATTCTTCGGAGGAGTCCAGTCAAGAATAGCCTGAACTCGTTCTGGGTTAACGGCGATGCCATCTTGCGAAATCACATGGCCGAGATATGTCACTTCGGACAACCAGAATTCACATTTAGAATATTTGGCATACAGTTGGTGTTCACGCAGCCTTTCCAGTACAAGGCGAAGATGTTCGGCATGTTCTTCTTCATTCTTCGAATATACCAGAATATCATCCAGATATACCACGACGAATTTATCGAGGTAATCCATGAAGATATAATTCATCAATCGAGAGAATGTGGCTGGAGCATTTGTTAAGCCAAATGACATTACAGTGTACTCATAAGAACCATAGCGAGTAACAAATGCAGTCTTCGGAATATCCTCTTCACGAACACGGATCTGATGGTAACCCAACCTCAAATCAAGTTTAGAGAATACCGATGATCCAGTAATTTGATCATACAAATCATTGATCCGAGGAAGCGGATATTTATTCTGAATGGTGGCTTGGTTAATGGGCCGATAATCCTGAACCAATCGGTTAGTTCCATCCTTCTTCTTAACGAAGAGTGAAGGTGCTCCCCAAGCAGAGGAACTGGGGCGGATGAAACCTTTCTTAAGTGACGTGTCGATTTCTTCCTTAAGCTCAAGAAGATGATGCGGAGGCATCTTATAAGGACGCTTCGCAATAGGAGTAGTGCCTGGTTTCAAGTCGATAACAAACTCAACAGCTCTTGCAGGGGGTATTCCTAGGAGTTCTTCTGGAAATACATCTTGAAAATCACGAACAACTGGAACGTTCTCGATGCCTTCAAGAGGTGAAGCATTCAATGCATTCAGAACATATATCTGATTCTCTGCATTCTGAACTGTTCGAGCTGAGTATTTGACTGTCTGGCCAGAAGGGTGTGTGAGTTGGACTGTCTTAGTAGCACAGTCAATCAAAGCTTTATGGGCAATCAACCAATCCATACCAAGAATGATGTCTATGTTGGAAGGCCCGAGTACAATGAGAGAAGCCGGAAAAAGCAGACCTCCAATCTCGATGTGGTTGTGGGGGCATAACATCGTGGTTTGCCACTTGGATCCCGGAGATTGAATCGCTAAAGGAGTGGGCAGATTTTCCATATGTAACCCATGCAACTGAGCAAATTGTTGGGACACAAAAGCATGCGATGCTCCAGAATCAAAAAGAACAGAAGCTGGCACTGAATTGACGTGAAGGGTTCCCATCACAATTTTTGGGGACTCCCGAGCTTCTTCTATTTTGACGTGAGAGACCTGGCCTCGGTCCACAGCAGACATCCTGGCCTTACGATTTCTGCAATGATGGGTTCGATGGCCCTTCGTACGACCATCCGAGAGACGTGGTGCATCCTGAGGAGAAGCCATGGTATTGGAGTGTCCAGCCTGAATCGTTAGTTGTCTCGGCGGCGGAGGCAGACGAGGTGCAACATAAGACGGCCTTGGTGTTGGAGCAGGTCGGTGATGAACATTGTGCGGGATCCACACTCGACGTTTCTGAACAGGCTGACCCGAGGGTGAGCCTGCTTCATGAGTGCGCTTGAGTGACTCCTGGTATTCAGTCAGAGCTGTTTCAACTTGGAAAGATTTGCTGACAAGCGTTGCGAAGTCTGTGAAATCATGGACAGCAAGTGCAAGTTTTATATCAGTACGTAGTCCTTCACGGAATGTCTCCTGCTTGCGTGTGTTGGTGTCGACGTCATCCGCAGCATAGCGGGACAATTCAAGAAATTTCCTCTGGTATTCATCCACAGCCATTTTGCCCTGTGAGAGTTTGCGGAACTCCTGCTTCTTCTAGTCGATCAGACCTTGAGGAATGTACCGTGCACGAAAGGCTGACTGAAATTCCTGCCAAGTGGTTACAGTTTTAGCAGGCAACATACCCTTGTGGCTTTCCCACCATTGAGCAGCTGATCCCCTCAGGTGATACGTCGCATAGGTGACGTAACTGTCAGGGGTAACATTGGCCGACTTCAACTGAAAGGCAATGTCACGGAGCCAATCATCAGCATCCATTGGATCAGTCGAGCTGCAAAAAGTGGACGGATTGAGGCGCACAAATTCTGGCAGCGTTATTGGAGCAGACTGTTGTTGAGCATTCTGAGTTGGGAACTGAGCCAATACTCTGGTCATAAACTGACGGTTGAGTTCAAACTGCTGCATCATTGCGGCAATATAAGGTGGAGGTGGAGGATCGTCAGCCATCCTGCCAAATCAACAGGGGCAGTTTAGCAAGTAAAACTGCAGGTGTATGGAATTATTCATGAAGTAACACGCACGACAGAAGGAAGTGCGATAGATACTACATCTTAATCACACCAGACATTTAAATTCACACGTAGCCTCGGTTACGAACCGGCATTACGACAGCTGAAAAGAGAAGGCTAGACAACTAGGCGGCGCGCAGGCACGTGGTAAGGAAGCACACAACGAGACATAGCAAAGGCTACATCAACGTCGGAGAAAACTGACGGAGTGAGGAATCTGCAAGTGACAACACAGGGTGCCCTCGATAAGAGGATCCTGTAAGCAGAACCTGGCCCACAATCTTGAAGCAAGGGGGGATATTTTCAGAACTCCGGGTGGATGTGATCACGAGAGCCTAATGTTGGAGTTAGTAAAATCATTTAACCCGAATAGAAGAGAGGTCAGAGTCCCAGAGTAAAGGTCGAGGAGTAAAAGATCCTAATACCACCCAATTGGCGACGTGGGCCCGTAAGCCACACAGCCAAGTTAGTAAAACAGTTTTCGGTTTCTAGACTCAACTTCGGCCAAGGAGTTGGAAAGGAGGTTCCTACAGGCAGTCGGCTCTGATACCAACTTGTGACGCCCCCGGCCCGATCGTGCACTAATCATACACGCAAATGCACACGATCAAGCCTAAGGACTCACGGGAAGATATCACAACACAACTCTAAAACATAAATAAAGTCATACAAGCTTTATATTACAAGCCGGGGCCTCGAGGGCTCGAATACATAGCTCGATGGCATACAAGCGTCAGCGGAAGCATCAGTTATCTGAGTACAGATATGAAAGAGAAACAGAAAGGCCTTTAGAAAGGCGGGGCAAAATAAAACACTACGATCGAAAGGCGCAGGCCTCCTGCCTGGAACCTCCGAACCTACTCCTGGTCGACAGCCAGCTCGTAGCAGAAGCCATCCTCGAGGTAGTAGTAGTAGTCGAACGTCGGCGGGGTAGCTGTCTCAGCGGCTCCGTCATCTGGTCACGACGAACTGATATGGGGGAAAAAGGAAAGAAAAGCAACCGTGAGTACTCTGAAGTACTCAGCAAGCAAGGATCTACACTACATATGCAACATTATCAAGGGGAGGCTGTATATGTGGACTGGGCTGCAGAAATGCCAGAATAGAGAGAAGGCCTAGTCCTATCGAAGACTAGCATCTTCTGCGGTCCTGCAGCAGTAGAAGAGAGTAGAACAATACCATATAATGTAGCAGTAATAATATCAACCTCATCCTGAGATCCTTTCTCGACTCCCTGCGAGAAAGCAATCCCAGAGCCATAACGTCTTCAAACCTCGTCCTGAGATCCCTTCTCGACTCCCTGCGAGAAGCAATCCCAGAGCCATATATACAGGTCTCATCACAGGTATCCAGTTCTAAATTGTATCAATCAGGATACAACTCCGAGTGTCCTTTACCGTAGGACCGGCTATCGATAGAAATGTTCTTCCCTGCAGGGGTGCACCAACTTACCCAACACGCTCGATTAACTCCGGCCGGACACACTTTCCTGGGTCATGCCCGGCCTCGGCCAAACGACACATCGCAACCCTACCTATAGCTCAGCAGAGAGGTCCCCGTCGGTCTACATCCTAAGCGCTCAGAGGTCTTGGGCCATCGCCCTGTGCACTCAATGCTTTAGAATAGAGTTCACAGGTTTTTAAGTTCCGAGTTAGTTTTCAAGAGTTCATTGTAGTGCATTTTCAATTTCAGGGCTAATTTAGATCAAAGACATCATTAAATGCATGGAACATAGCAAATTGAAGGTAAAAAGGGTTGAAATTAAGGATGTGTGTGCTTTGAATGGTTCATAGTTGAACACACACCAATCCGGAGGTGAAATACGATTAAAAAAGTGCAATGTCTTGTGTAACAGCTAGTTTTCGTCCGAACACTGTTAATCGAAAGAGATGCGTTCCATTTATTGTACACGAAGTGCATCCCATTTTGCCATAACCGTCTCAACTTTTTAGCACAAGCTTAAAAAACCTCACAGCTATTGGGGATAAATGTGATGATACCATGCCAGTTTCAGGGTTTTTCAGAGTTCTTTGTATGCTTTTCAATGTTTCAGGCATAATGTAGCTCAAAGAATCAGGAAATGCATTAAAAAAACTATCAAATAAAGTCCAGAAAGGGTTGAACTTTTAGGATGTGGCTTTGAATGGTTCATATTGAAAACACAAACAATTCTTCAGTTAATATAAGTTTAAAAAATGAAATGTGTTAAACTCTGGTTCAAACAGTCGTCCAAAACAGGTCAAAAACGACTTATTTGAAAACTATTAGATGTTACTAAATAATTATGTTTTTAGAATAATAATTTCAAACTCAAAACGGTGAAGCGTGCCGTGAAGCAGTGGTCACATTTTTCTTATTATAAGGGAGATATTATTTGTTGAAGTTTGATTTAAAGATATTTAAATGAATAAATGGCATCATAATAATATATACATGCTACTTATGTTATTCATGGAATTAAATCTTATTATTACTATTTTTTTTGAACTTTTGTATATTGGGATTGTTTTGATTTTTTTTGTTTTTTTTGGAATCTTCATTTTTGGTAATTTTTCCTTTTTTGAATTATTTTTGAGTTTTTAAATACTCATTGTGTTTGTTAATCATTATTGTGTAATTTAATAGTGTTTGGAATTCAAAAATTAAATCAGTGCACAAGACTAAGGGTTAACAGGATTGGATAGCTTTAATATTGTCAGGAAAACGACAAGTGAGACCATGAAAACTTAGGGGAGATAGAACCTGAAAGTTAAGTGTGCTCGGGCTGGAGTAGTGAGTGAGAGGATGGGTGATGTGACGCCAACGGCCCGATGTGCAATAATCATAACACGCAAAATGCCAACATACGGATCAAGCCTAAGACTCACGGGAAGATTATCACACACAACTCTCAACATACATAAAGTCATACAAGCTTATATTACAAGCCGGAGGCCTCGAGGGCTCGAAGAATACAAGCTCGATGGCATTAACAAGCGTCAGCGGAAAGCATCAGTTTTTCTGGACAGATTGAAAGAGAAACGGAAAGGCCTTTAGAAAGGCGGGACAAAATAAAAACACTACGATCGACAAGGCGCAGGCCTCATGCGGGAACCTCAGACCTAATCATGGTCGACAGCAGCTGTAGCAGAAGCCATCCTCGAGTAGTAGTAGTAGTCGCACGTCGGCGGGTAGCTGTCTCAGCCGGCCTCCGTCATCTGGTCACGACGAACTGATATGGGGGAAAAGGGAAAAAGAAAGACAAGAAACCGTGAGTACTCTGAAAGTATCAGCAAGCAAGGATCTAAACTACATATGCCAACATTTCAAGGGGGAGGATTTGTATATGTGGACTGGGCTGCAGAAATTGCCAGAATAGAGAAAGGCCTAGTCCTATCGAAGGGATAGCATCTTCATCGGGCTTGAGCAGTAGACGTAGAGTAGAACAATACCATAGATGTTAGCAGTATAATATCAAACTCATCTGAGACTTCTCGACTCCTGCGAGAAAGCAATCCCAGAGTCCATTAACGTCTTCAAAAACCTCGTCCTGAGATCCCTTCTAGACTCCCTGCGAGAAGCAATCCCAGCGAAGCCATAATATACAGGTCTCATCACAGGTATCCAGTTCTAAATGTATCAATCAGGATACAACTCCGAGTGTCCTTTCAGTAGGGACCGGACTCATCGATAGAAATGTTTTCCCTGCAGGCGCGTGCACCAACTTACCCACAACGACGTCGATTAACTCCGGCCCGGACACACTTTCCTGGGTCTCTGCCCAGGCCTCCGGCCAAAACGACACAAGACGCAACCCTACTATAGCTCAGCAGAGAGAAGAGCGGTCCCGCGGTCTAATCCTAAACGCTCAGAGGTCTTGGGCCATCGCCCTGGGGCACTCCGGTCGTTGCGCAGGGGAAGCCATGGCCACCAGAGGGCGCCGTCCCGTCCGTGCCGCCATGACTGACTGGGAAGTTGACAGAGCTTTCGCGACTGCTACGATGAGAACGCCACATACTATGCCCACGGATGGTTAGTGCTATCAGGAACCGAGGCCTGATCGGGATCAAATATCCAAATCGCTAGGCTAGGGGCTTGCCGGTAACGAGCAGAGACCGACGAAAGATGGACCCCGTCGCACGCTCGAGGACTTGCGGGAAGGGCCATGAAGCTCTCGGCCACGCTCGTTATTCAACATCGGGCAACATCCAGGTTCAAACCGTCTCGTAAAAGACTGTCGGGAAACTAGGTCCACCGCTATGGTATGGGTTACAGCATGTCCCTTCAGTCCTTTAGTAAAGTTAGCTTCCTCGGGTCCCCCTGCGGGGCCGACCCGTATCTATCAAGGTTCAGCAGTAAAGTCACGAGTAACCGTGGGTCTCATAACATCAAGGAAATCCGATGGCTTTCACCCTCGACGGATGTACCCACTCGATCTGTGTAACCGTCAAGTCGAACTTCAGAGGATCACCTCGATGAGTTCCACACTGCGTGTTGGACGACAGCGTCCGTATCGGAAGTGGAGAAGGGGATCCACCACGATGACCACGATCGAATAGCTATACCGATAACATCAGAAGTGCACATGCGGTTTCACCCTCGGCACTTGATAGTAACGCTGCAGTGCAGTGATCTTAAATAAGGGAGGGGGTGTGGGTGAGGTGAGGGTGTCGCGGGCCTGGTCTTCAATCCGTTGATCGGGTCTTCTGACGATCCAGCGGCGGAGTGGGATACGTGGGTTCACTGATAGGTCGTCTACCCAGCCTAGACTAAACAGTTTAGGATAGGTAGGTAATCGTATTCAACAGGCGGTTACAATGAAAAGGCCTAGGGCATCAGAATAGGTAAAGCAGGTAGTAGTAGCGCAATTCTAACTGCAAGCCTGGGAAATTAGAATTGGGCGAGATCGGGATGATCAAAGGGGGGGGTTGCCTGGTTGCTCGGCGGGCAAGGCAAGGTCGTCTATGGTTCTTCGGGAGGATCCGGAGCGCGCGGTCTCGGGGACGACGTCGTGTCAGGGTCTAACGAGAGAGAAGAGGGGGAGAAACAGTATAAAAACACAGTTAAGATGAGCAACACAAGTTGACATGGCAGGACGCAGTCGTGTAGGGGTGTCTAAGCAGTAGTACACTATACATATCAGGCGTTGCGGGAGAATATCTGGTGATATTTCCGGCGTCTTTGGATTTATCGGATAGGAACAGAAACGGAGAGGCGAGAATGGATTCCTCCCTCCACTTCTCTGCATGTTCGGATCGTTAGGTACGTGGTGACGGTACGACACGAACGGAGCGAGTACTCGGATTCGTATGTCGTTGCTGCGGCAACTTTCATTAGAAAGTATTTCATCGGAGTTGACGGTTTTTAAAAGATATGATTTTCTACAAGTTAAACAATATTCTTGAAATCTAAAGATGGATTATTAATTCGAGATATCAAGAAACAGTTCGCAGTTCGGGACGTCAGCATGACGCATGGATGACGTCAGCAGTCAACCAGGGGGCCGGCCAGGTCAAACATATATGTGGGGCCCACATGTACAGTGACCCAGTTAACTAAACAGGTTAGCTTAATCTATTTAAAACACTTAATGAGCAGGCGGGGCCCAGCAGTCAGTGGGAATTAGTTGTTTTAGACCACTAATTAATTTATTAACGGATTAGTTATTAATAAAACGTTTTACGAGCGGGACCCACATGCCCTAGACACAGGCCGCCCAGTCAGCGTTGGACTAGGTCAATGGGAACCCATGTGGGGGCCTAGAGTCACAGGGGCTGGGCCGTGGGGACCGCGGCGCAACGTCGGACCGGCCGCCGGATAAGCGCGCCGGAGTGCCCAGACACGGTGGCGAGCTCCGGCGAGCTCGGGTTTCGCCCTCAGGGCCGTCTACGGGGACGTGATTGGGCCCGTTCGAAACGGAGGAGAGCGCAGTCACGTGGTGGTGTCTGTTGGCGTGGGTGGGGGACGACGGGAACGGCGCCGGCGATGAAAGCTGAGGCCGAATGGCGTTGGGTGGTGCACGGGGTAGGCGCTACGGCGCGAGAGCGAGCGCGAAAGGAGAAGCTAGGTGTGGAATAGGCGAGCGGGAGCACGATGCGCACGGGCCCGAGGCCGTTTGGTCACCGGAAGAACGGCACGGCGACGAGCTAGGCGGCGGTGAGTTCGGGCGAAAAGAGGGGCGACGCGGTTACGGGCACGAAGAGAGCGCGGGGGACCGGAGAGGGAGGGGGGAGAGGGGGAGGGGGACGAGGCGGTGCCACAGCGAGTCTGTAGGTGAGCCTTAGCGTGCGCGGGGAAGGCTCGGAGGGGCCGGAGGTCGGCGATTGGCGTGCGGCGCCGAAGGGTGGAAGATGACGGCGCCCGGACGACGCAGCGACGGTTCTAGGTCGTGGGCTGGGGAGCAGGCGTAGTCGACGGAGCGAACCATGCGGGCACGGTAACGCGACGAGGCAGCAGAGGGAGGATGGCAGCGCGATGCTACGGCGGCGGTGCCATGGCTGCGGCACTGGAGAGAGAGGGAGAGGTGGGTGTCCAGGGAGGATGAGAGTGAGGCGAGGGAGAGCCAGGGGGTAGGGTGTGACGATAATATAGCGGCAGTCGAGGCGACGCGATGTCGGACCCGCGAGGGAGGGGGCATGGGCGTGCGCGAGGGCGTGCGCCAGGTGCTCGACAGCGAGCCCCGGGGCTGGCAAGTACGAAGAGGGACGAGAGAAGTTGGGGCTTGGGCCGCCACTGTGCTGACTGAGGGCCCAGACAACAGTGGGTCTTTTTCTTTTTCTTCTTTTCTTTTCTGTTTTCTCTTTGTAGTTTCTGTTTTTGACTTTTTTTTTTTTTTGTTTGATTTCAAAATACTTTTGTACATATGAAAACTAGCCCAAATAAATATGTGCATTATTAGTCAATTGCTTAGATAGAAACTGGTTTTTGGCGTCCATATCTTGTTTGTTTGGATTTTATTAATGGAAACAGGGTTGAACTAGTGGCTATGTTGCTGCTGTTTCGGTTGTTCGAGCCTTACACTTACAACTAATGTTGCCATCATTTTTAGAAATGCTAGGGGATATTTGCAAAGAGCACATTTTAGTTTTCCGTTGACAAACTTTTATTTTACCACTTTAATTTAATTTGAATTGAGTTAGAAGTGAAATGCATTATGTTGCAAATGATTTGATCATTGCACGTTAAACATGATCTACATGGCATAATCAAAAGGGTTGGTGATTACTGTAGTTAACACACTTGGGTGGGGTGTTACAATGACTCCTCTACTAACAAGAATTCTCGTCCCGAGGAATTAAGAAGTAGAAGGAAAAAGTTGGGGCTATTACGCATGAGATTTATCCTCGCGTTCCCCAAGTGGCTTCATCTTCAGTATGATTTGACCAATGCCACTGTGAGGAACTTGGTACCTTCTGACGGGTTCGCGTTCAGCTCTGCGAGGGAATGCGGATCGGATGCTCCTTATAAGATCGATCACTCAATTCGAGCACGCGTGATCCAAGCTCTGGGGAGATTCTTGAAGCTTTACGAAGTTGCGACACATGAAAGACGTCGTGGATATGGGAGAATGCGGGCGGGGGCAACTCAAGTTTATATGCACCGACCAGTTCTAGAAATATGCGGAAAGGACCCACATGTAGGCGTGGAGCTAACTTGCCCTTGATTCCAAAACGGTGAGGCCCTATAGGGGTGACCGAGATTAAGCTTGTCCCCCAGGTGAAAGTCAAAACCCATCGTTTTTGCGATCATAGTGGATCTCTGGCGGTCCTGAGCCGCCTTGAGATTTGTCCCGAAAGTCGGATTGTTCTCGGCGTGTTGAATAATATCTGGAACCCACGAGCGGTCGTTCCCCCAGTTCTGACCAATTCAGGGGGTTCGACACTACGTCATAGAGAACTTCAAAGGGGGCCCATTGTCAAGCTGGCTTGATAGTGTGTATGAGGAGAAACTCGGCATAATGGAAAGAGTTCTTCCCACTCTTGCCGAAAGAAAAAACACACAAGCTAGTGCATGTCTCAAGCCACTTGGTGATCGTTCGACTTGGCCTTTGGATTTGAGGATGATGAGCTGAACTCCAGGTGATAGGAGTTCCCCTAGTCTTTTGAAAACTTTACCAGAAACAGGACCAGTGAATATGCTGCCACGGTCTGAACTGATCTCTTTCGGGATACCGTGAGTTGAAACAATTCTGGAGATACCTATCACATATGCTAACTGAATAGCAGTGATCGTCTCCTGGGACAGCAGGAAGTGTTGCAACTTGAGAAGTTGGTGACGACGACCAAGAATAGCATCGTGACCTTCTGTGACCTGGGAAAGTCCTGTATGAAAAATCCATCTGAAACCTATCCATTTCATAAAGGAAAGGTAACGGTTGCAGAATTCAAGCAGGATTCTGATGTTCTGTTTAACGCGACGAACAACACATCACATTCAGCAACAATAACGAGCAATGTCTTGCTTCATTTCTGGCCCACCAGTACCTTTGACGGAGATCACGATACATCTTGGTGCTACTCCGGATTGAATAGACAATGGGGTGGGTATCATGTGCCTCCTTAATGACTTGCTCAGTCATAAGCTCGAATCGAGGGTACCACAAAGCGGTCTTTGAAATAAAGGTTCCATCTTCAGACAGCGAGGAAATCCCTGTTACTTTTCAAGGGGAAGAGCTTCTCACAGATCAAACTTAGCATCTTTAGTTGTGCACTCTTAACAGCTTTTCAAGGTTCTGGTTCAAAAACCAAGGTATTTTATATCCTTGAGGAACTATCTCGATATTTAGCTTTCGAAGCTCTTCATACAGAAGGGGTCTGCGTAGCGACCTCAAAGTTCGCCGCATAGGATTTGCGGCCTCAAAGAATCAGCCATCACATGAGGCTTGACAGGGGTATAGAGATACCAAAGTCATTAGTCGCAATGGTCTCCATCCATCTTTGCTGACCGGAGGTTCAGAGATGGATGATCGTGGAGAACAAAGATCTTCAGACTTTATGATCGTTTTGTATATCTAGCAATGTACGAGGAGATAATGTCGCCACAAACTGCAGTGCATAGATGGACAGCGTAGTTCTAGTCATGTGTACCGGATAATTCTCTTATGCTAGGTCGCAAATGACGAGAGCCATAGGAATCACTTTACGCTCTTGCATTAGGATACGCTAATCTTCACGGGATTGCGTCACAATAGATTCACACAGTCTTTGCGAGCATCTGGAGGAGCAAGAAATGGACGCAGAAGGCTACTTGTCATTGCGTGTTGAAAATTGCCTCGACATTTTCTGTCCATTCAAATTAACGCCCTTTTGGTTGGAGTAGATCAGTTAAAGGCATTAGCAATCTTTGAGAAAATTCTCGAAAAAGCGCGGCAACAATAGCTTTGGAAGGAACGGGAAAACTTCGGACTGCTTGACATTCTTCGGAGGAGTTACAGTCAAGAATAGCCTGAACTCGTCTGGGTTTAACGGCGATTGCCATATTGCGAAATAACATGGCCGAGATTATGTCACTTCGGGACAACCCGCATCACATTTAGAATATTTGCATACAGTTGGTGTTCACGCAGCCTTTCCAGTACAAGGCGAAGATGGTCGGATGTTCTTTTCATTTTTCGAATATTACCAGAATCTCATCCAGATATACCAAGACGAATTTATCAGAGGTAATCCATGACGATATAATTCATCAATCGCGTGAGCTGTGAGAGGGAGCATTTGTTAAGCCAAATTGACCGTACAGTGTTACTCTAAGAACCATAGCGAGTAACAAAGGCAGCTCGGAATATCCTCTTCACGAACCACGGATCTGATGGTAACCCAACCTCAAAAGCAAAGTTTAGAGCATACCGATGTGATCCAGTAATTTGATCATACAAAATCATTTGATCCGAGGACGGAAGAGGGATATTTATTCTGAATGGGTGGCTTGGTTTAATGGGCCGATTAATTCCTGAACCAAATCGGTTAGTTCCATCTTCTTCTTAACGAAGAGTGAAGGTAGAGTGAAGTGCTCCCCAAACAGAGGAACTGGGCGGATGAAACATTTCTTAAGTGAAGGGTCGATTTTCTTCCTAAGCTCAAGAGATGATGCGGAAGGGCATCTTATAAGACGCTTCGCAATAGGAAGTAGTGCCTGGTTTCAAGTCGATAAACAAACTCAAACAGCTCTTGCAGTGGGATATTCCTAGGAGTTCTTCGGAAATACATCTTGAAAACACGAAACAACTGGAACGTTCTCGATGCCTTCAAGAGGTGGAAGATCACTGCATATCAGACATTATATCTGATTTTGATGTATTGAAAAAACTCGTTTCGAGCATGAAGTATTTGAATGTCTGGCCAGAAGGGTGTGTGAAGTTGGACTGTCTTAGTAGCACAGTCAATCAACGATTATGGGAATCAACCCATCCATACCACGAATGATGTCTATGTTGGAAGGCCCGAAGTACAATAGAGAGAGAAGCGGATAAAAAAGCAGACACTCCAATATCGATGTGGTGTGGGGGGCACATAAAATAGTGGTTTGCCACTTGGAGCCCGGAGATTGAATCGCTAAAGGAGTGGGAGATTTCATATGTAACCCATGCAATGAGGGGCAACTTGTTGGGGACACAAAAAGCATGCGAGCTCCAGAATCAAAAAGAACAGAAGTGGCACTGAATTGACGTGAAGGGTTCCCATCAACAATTTTTGGGGACTCACGAGCCTTCTCTATTTTGACGTGAAGAGACCTGGCCTAGGGTCCACAGCAGACAAAAAAAAAAAAATTTCCTGGCCTTACGATTTCTGCATGAATGGGTTGATGGCCATTCGTACGCCATCCGAGAGAAGTGGTGCATTCCTGAGGAAGGAGAAGGCCATGGGAGTGGAGAATTTTCTAAAATCACTAAATTCCAAAGGGAAAATAGAGTTTTTGGACGTTTTAAACGTTTTAGGGTTTAGGGCTAGGGTTTAGATTTCAGAGTTTAGGATTAGGTTTTATGGTTTGAACCTTTAGTGTTTACTGTTTAGAATAAAGTGTCAGACGTTTTAAGTCCTGGGTTTAGGGTTTAGGACAATTTTTTAAAATCACTAAATTCCAAAGGGAAAATAGAGTTTTTGGACGTTTTATACGTTTTTAGGGTTTAGGGCTAGGGTTTCGATTTCCAAGTTTAGGGTTAGGTTTTATGGTTTGAACCTTTAGTGTTTACTATTTAGAATAGAGTTTCGGACATTTTAAGTCCCGGGTTTAGGGTTTAGGACAATTTTCTAAAATGACTAAATTCCAAAGGGAAAATAGAGTTTTTGGACGTTTTAGACGTTTTAGGGTTTAGGGCTACGGTTTAGATTTCCAAGTTTAGGGTTAGGTTTTATGGTTTGAACCTTTAGTGTTTACTGTTTAGAATAGAGTTTCGGACGTTTTAAGTCCCGGGTTTAGGGTTTAGGACAATTTTCTAAAATCACTAAATTCCAAAGGGAAAATAGAGTTTTTGGACGTTTTAGACGTTTTAGGGTTTAGATTTCCAAGTTTACGGTTAGGTTTTATGGTTTGAACCTTTAGTGTTTACTGTTTAGAATAGAGTGTCAGACGTTTTAAGTCCCGGGTTTAGGGTTTAGGACAATTTTTTTAAATCACAAAATTCCAAAGGGAAAATAGAGTTTTTGGACGTTTTAGGGTTTAGGGCTAGGGTTTAGATTTCAGAGTTTAGGGTTAGGTTTTATGGTTTGAACCTTTAGTGTTTACTGTTTAGAATAGAGTTTCGGACGTTTTAAGTCCTGTGTTTAGGGTTTAGGACAATTTTTTAAAATCACTAAATTCCAAAGGGAAAATAGAGTTTTTGGACGTTTTAGACGTTTTTAGGGTTTAGGGCTAGGGTTTAGATTTCAGAGTTTAGGGTTAGGTTTTACGGTTTGAACCTTTAGTGTTTACTGTTTAGAATAGAGTGTCAGGCGTTTTAAGTCATGGTTTTAGGGTTTAGGACAATTTTTTTAAATCACAAAATTCCAAAGGGAAAATAAAGTTTTTGGACGTTTTAGATGTTTTAGGGTTTAGGGCTAGGGTTTAGATTTCAGAGTTTAGGGTTAGGTTTTATGGTTTGATCCTTTAGTGTTTACTATTTAGAATAGAGTTTCAGACGTTTTATGTCCTGGGTTTAGTGCTTAGAACAATTTTTTAAAATCACTAAATTCCAAAGGGAAAATAAAGTTTTTGAACGTTTTAGACATTTTAGGGTTTAGGGCTAGGGTTTAGATTTCAGAATTTAGGGTTAGGTTTTATTGTTTGAACCTTTAGTGTTTACTATTTAGAATAGAGTTTTAGACGTTTTAAGTCCTGGGTTTAGGGCTTAGAACAATTTTTTAAAATCACTAAATTCCAAAGGGAAAATAGAGTTTTTGGACGTTTTAGACGTTTTAGGGTTTAGGGCTTGGGTTTAGATTTCCAAGTTTAGGTTAGGTTTTATGGCTTGAACCTTTAGTGTTTACTGTTTAGAATAGAGTTTCGGACATTTTAA
>JAAAXO010000010.1:73376-92849 GCA_011799875.1 Thinopyrum elongatum | reverse complement strand
CTAACCTAAACTTGGAAATCTAAACCCAACCCTAAACCCTAACGTCTAAAACTCTATTTTCCCTTGGAATTTAGTGATTTAAAAAATTAACCTAAGACCCTAACGGGACGGACTTAAAACGCTGAACTCTATTCTAACATTAAGACACTAAAGGTTCAAAAACCATAAAACCTAACCCTAACTCTGAAATCAACACCCTAAACCCAAACGCTAAAACGTCCAAAAACTCGTATTTTCCCTTGGAATTTTGTGATTTAAAAAATTTGCCTAAACACTAAACCGGACTTAAAACGTCCGAACACTCTATTCTAAATAACAATAAAGGTTCAAACCATAAACTAACCCTAAACTTGAACTGAACCCTAGCCCTAAACCCTAAAATCTAAAACGTCCAAAAACTCTATTTTCCCTTTGGTTTTAGTGATTTTAAAAATTGTCCTAAACCCTAAACCCGGACTTAAAACGTCTGACACTCTATTCTAAACAGTAACACATAAAGGTTCAAACCATAAAACCTAACCCTAACTCTGAAATCTAACCCTAGCCCTAAACCCTAAAACGTATAAACGTCCAAAACTCTATTTTCCCTTTGGAATTTAGTGATTTTAAAAATTTGTCCTAAACCCTAAACCCGGACTTAAAACTCCTGACACTCTATTCTAAACAGTAAACACTAAAGGTTCAAACCATAAAACCTAACCCTAAACTCTGAATCTAAACCCTAGCCCTAAACCCTAAAACGTCTAAAACTCCAAAAACTCTATTTCCCTTTGGAATTTTGTTTTTTAAAAAATTGTCCTAACCCTAAACCCGGACTTAAAACGTCCGAACCTCTATTCTAACAGTAAACACAAAGTGTTCAAACATAAAACCTACCTAAACTTGGAAATCTAAACCCTAGCCCTAAACCCTACAAACGTCTAAAAACTCTATTTTCCCTTTGAATTTAGTGATTTAAAAAATATCCTAAACCCTAAACCCGGACTTAAACGTCAAACTCTATTCTAAACAGTAAACACTAAGGTTCAACCATAAAACCTAACCCTAAACTTAAATCTACAACCTAGCCCTAAACCTAAAACGTCTAAAACGTCCAAAAACTCTATTTTCCCTTTGGAATTTAGTGATTTTAAAAAATTGTCCTAACCTAAACCCGGGACTTAAAACGCCAACACTCTATTCTAAAAGTAAACACTAAGGTTCAAACCATAAAACTAACCCTAAACTTGAATCAACCTAGCCCTAAACCCTAAAACGTCTAAAACGTCCAAAACCTATTTTCCCTTTGGATTGATTTTAAAAATTGTCCAAACCCTAACCCGGGACTTAAAATCCTACAACTCTATTCTAAACAGTAACAATAAAGGTTCAAACCAAAAACCTAACCCTAACTTGGAAATCTAAACCCTAGCCCTAACCCTAAAACGTCTAAAACTCCAAAAACTCTATTTTCCCTTTGGATTTTTGTGATTTTAAAAAAATTGTCCTAAACCCTAAACCCGGGACTTAAAACGTCCTGAACCTCTATCTAACAGTAAAACTAAAGGTTCAACCATAAAACCTAACCCTAAACTGCTAAATCTAAACCCTAAACAAATCAAAAACTCTATTTCCCTTTGGAATTTAGTGATTTTAAAAATTGTCCTACCCTAAACCCGGGACTTAAAAGTCCTGAAACTCTATTCTAAACGTAAACCTAAAGGTTCAAACCATAAACCTAACCCTAAACTTGGAAATCTAAACCCTAAGCCCTAAACCCTAAAACGTCTAAAACGTCCAAAAACTCTATTTTCCCTTTGGAATTTAGTTGATTTTAAAAATTGTCCTAAACCCAAAACCCGGACTAAAACGCTGAACCATCTATTCTAAAAGTAAACACTAAAGGTTCAACCATAAACCTAACCCTAACTCTGGAAATCTGAACCCTAGCCCTAACCCTAAACATCTAAAACCCAAAACCTCTATTTTCCCTTGGTTTTAGTGATTTAAAAATTGTCCTAAACCCTAAACCCGGGACTTAAAACGCCTAACACTCTATTCTAAACAGTAAACATAAAGGTTCAAACCATAAAACCTAACCCTAAATTCTGAAATCTAAACCCTAGCCCTAAACCCTAAAACGTAACAACACGTCCAAAACTCTATTTTCCCTTTGGATTTAGTGATTTAAAAAATTATCCTAAAGCCCTAAACCCGGGACTTAAACTCTGACACACTCTTTCTAAACAGTAAACCAAAGGTTCAAACCATAAAACCTAACCCAAACTCTGAAATCTAAACCCTACCAAGCCCTAAACCCTAAAACGTCTAAAACGTCCAAAAACTTATTTTCCCTTTGGAAATTGTGATTTTAAAAAATTGTCCTAACCCTAACCCGGGACTTAAAACGTCGAAACTCTTTCTAAACATTAAACACTAAGGTTCAACACCATAAAACCTAACCTAAACTTGGAAATCTAAACCCTAGCCCTAAACCTAAAACGTCCTAAAAACTCTATTTTCCCTTTGGAATTTAGTGATTAAAAAAATTATCCTAACCCTAACCCGGACTAAAACGTCCTGAACCTATTCTAAACATTAAACACTAAGGTTCAAACCAAAACACCTAACCCTAAACTCTGAAATCTAAACCTAGCCCTAAACCCTAAAACTCTAAACGTCCAAAAACTCTATTTTCCCTTGAATGGATTGTGATTTTAAAAATTGTCCTAAACCCTAACCGGGACTTAAAACTCTGAACCTCTATTCTAAAGTAACACTAAAGGTTTCAAACCATAAAACCTAACCCTAAACTTGAAATCTAAACCCTAGCCCTAAACCCTAAAACTCTAAAACGTCCAAAAACTCTATTTTCCCTTTGGAATTTGTGATTTTAAAAAATTGTCCTAACCCTAAACCCGGGACTTAAACGTCGGACACTCTATTCTAAAGTAAACATAAAGGTTCAAACCATAAAACCTAACCTAACTCTGAAATCTAAGCCTAGCCCTAAAACCCTAAAACGTTAAACGTCCAAAAACTCTCTTTTCCCCTTTGGAATTTGTATTTTAAAATTGTCCTAAACCCTAAACCGGGACTTAAAACTCTGACCACTCTATTCTAAACAGTAAACACTAAAGGTTCAAACCATAAAAAACCTAACCTAAACTCTGAATCTAACCCTAGCCCTAACCCTAAAACGTCTAAAAAAACGTCCAAAAACTTATTTTCCCTTTGGAATTTAGTGATTTTAAAAAATTGTCCTAAACCTAAACCCGGACTAAAACGTCCGAAACCTATTCTAAAGCAGACACCAAAGGTTCAAACCATAAACCTAACCCTAAACTCTGAAATCTAAACCCTAAGCCTAAACCCTAAAACGTCTAAAAACTCTAATTTTCCCTTTGGAATTTAGTGATTTAAAAAAATTTCCTAACCCTAAACCCGGGACTTAAAACGTCTGAAACTCTATTCTAAACAGTAAACACTAAAGGTTCAAACCATAAACTACCTAACCTCTGAATCTAACCCTAGCCTAAACCCTAAAACGTCTAAAACGTCCAAAAACTCTATTTTCCCTTGGATTTTGTGATTTTAAAAATTTGTCCAACACCTAAACCGGGACTTAAAACGTCCGAAACTCTATTCTAAAGTAAACATAAAGGTTCAAACCATAAAACCTAACCTAACTTGGAAATCTAACCCTAGCCCTAAACCCTAAAACGTCTAAAACGTCCAAAAACTCTATTTTCCCTTTGGATTTAGTGATTTAAAAAATTGTCCTAAACCCTAAACCCGTGGACTTAAAACGCCTGACCCTCTATTCTAAAAGTAAACACTAAAGGTTCAACCATAAAACCTAACCCTAAACTTGAATCTAAACCTAGCCCTAAACCCTAAAACCTAAAACGTCCAAAACTCTATTTTCCCTTTGGAATTTTTAGTTTTTTAAAAATTGTCCTAACAACCCTAAACCCGACTTAAAAACGTCCGAACTCTATTCTAAAACTAAAAACTAAAGGTTCAAACCATAAAACCTAACCCTAAAACTTGGAAATCTAAACCACTAAAACATCCAAAATCAAACGTCTATTTTCCCTTTGGAATTTAGTGATTTTAGAAAATTGTCCTAAACCCTAAACCCGGGACTTAAAATGTCCGAAACTCTATTCTAAACAGTAAACACTAAAGGTTCAAGCCATAAAACCTAACCTAAACTTGGAAATCTAAACCCTAGCCCTAAACCCTAAAACGTCTAAAACGTCCAAAAACTCTATTTCCCTTTGGAATTTAGTGATTTTAAAAAATTGTTCTAAGCCCTAAACCCAGGACTTAAAACGTCTGAAACTCTATTCTAAATAGTAAACACTAAAGGTTCAAACCATAAAACCTAACCCTAAACTCTGGAAATCTGAACCCTAGCCCTAAACCCTAAAACATCTAAAACGTCCAAAAACTCTATTTTCCCTTTGGTATTTAGTGATTTTAAAGAATTGTCCTAAACCCTAAACCCGGGACTTAAAACGCCTGACACTCTATTCTAAACAGTAAACAATAAAGGTTCAAACCATAAAACCTAACCCTAAACTCTGAAATCTAAACCCTAGCCCTAAACCCTAAAAACGTATAAAACGTCCAAAAACTCTATTTTCCCTTTGGAATTTAGTGATTTTAAAATATTTTCCTAAACCCTAAACCCGAGACTTAAAACGTCTGACACTCTATTCTAAACAGTAAACACTAAAGGTTCAAACCATAAAACCTAACCCTTAACTCTGAAATCTAAACCCTAGCCCTAAACCCTAAAACGTCTAAAACGTCCAAAAACTTTATTTTCCCTTTGGAATTTTGTGATTTTAAAAAATTGTCCTAAACCCTAAACCCGGGACTTAAAACGTCCGAAACTCTATTCTAAACAGTAAACACTCAAGGTTCAAACCATAAAACCTAACCCTAAACTTGGAAATCTAAACCCTAAAACGTCCAAAAACTCTATTTTCCCTTTGGAATTTAGTGATTTTAGAAAATTGACCTAAACCCTAAACCCGGGACTTAAAATTTCCGAAACTTTATTCTAAACAGTAAACACTAAAGGTTCAAACCATAAAACCTAACCTAAACTTGGAAATCTAAACCCTAGCCCTAAACCCTAAAACGTCTAAAAACTCTATTTTCCCTTTGGAATTTAGTGATTTAAAAAAATTATCCTAAGCCCTAAACCCGGGACTTAAAACGTCTGAAACTCTATTCTAAATAGTAACCACTAAAGTTTCAAACCATAAAACCTAACCCTAAACTCTGAAATCTAATCCCTAGCCCTAAACCCTAAAACGTCTAAAACGTCCAAAAACTCTATTTTCCCTTTGGAATTTTGTGATTTTAAAAAATTGTGCTAAACACTAAACTCGGGACTTAAAACGTCCGAAACTCTATTCTAAATAGTAAACAATAAAGGTTCAAACCATAAAAGCTAACCCTAAACTTGGAAATCTGAACCCTAGCCCTAAACCCTAAAACATCTAAAACGTCCAAAAACTCTATTTTCCCTTTGGAATTTAGTGATTTTAAAAAATTGTGCTAAACCCTAAACCCAGGACTTAAAACGTCTGACACTCTATTCTAAACAGTAAACACTAAAGGTTCAAACCATAAAACCTAACCCTAAACTCTGAAATCTAAACCCTAGCCCTAAACCCTAAAACGTCTAAAACGTCCAAAAACTTTATTTTCCCTTTGGAATTTTGTGAGTTTAAAAAATTGTCCTAAACCCTAAACCCGGGACTTAAAACGTCCGAAACTCTATTCTAAACAGTAAACACTAAAGGTTCAAACCATAAAACCTAACCCTAAACTTGGAAATCTAAACCCTAGCCCTAAACCCTAAAACGTCTAAAAACTCTATTTTCCCTTTGGAATTTAGTGATTTAAAAAAATTATCCTAAGCCCTAAACCCGGGACTTAAAACATCTGACACTCTATTTAAACAGTAAACACTAAAGGTTCAAACCATAAAACCTAACCCAAACTCTGAAATCTAAAACCTCGCCCCTCCCTAAACAATTAAAACATTCGAAAACGAAAAAAAAAAAAAAAAAAAAAAAAAACTCATCCAAAAACTATATTTTCCCTTTGGAATTTAGTGATTTTAGAAAATTGACCTAAACCCTAAACCCGGGACTTAAAATTTCCGAAACTCTATTCTAAACAGTAAACACTAAAGGTTCAAACCATAAAACCTAACCTAAACTTGGAAATCTAAACCCTAGCCCTAAACCCTAAAACGTCTAAAAACTCTATTTTCCCTTTGGAATTTAGTGATTTAAAAAAATTATCCTAAGCCCTAAACCCGGGACTTAAAACGTCTGAAACTCTATTCTAAACAGTAAACACTAAAGGTTCAAACCATAAAACCTAACCCTAAACTCTGAAATCTAAACCCTAGCCCTAAACCCTAAAACGTCTAAAACGTCCAAAAACTCTATTTTCCCTTCGGAATTTTGTGATTTTAAAAAATTATCCTAAACCCTAAACCCGGGACTTAAAACGTCCGAAACTCTATTCTAAACAGTAAACACTAAAGGTTCAAACCATAAAACCTAACCCTAAACTTGGAAATCTAAACCCTAAAACGTCCAAAAACTCTATTTTCCCTTTGGAATTTAGTGATTTTAGAAAATTGACCTAAACCCTAAACCCGGGATTTAAAATTTCCGAAACTTTATTCTAAACAATAAACACTAAAGGTTCAAACCATAAAACCTAACCTAAACTTGGAAATCTAAACCCTAGCCCTAAACCCTAAAACGTCTAAAAACTCTATTTTCCCTTTGGAATTTAGTGATTTAAAAAAATTATCCTAAGCCCTAAACCCGGGACTTAAAACGTCTGAAACTCTATTCTAAATAGTAACCACTAAAGGTTCAAACCATAAAACCTAACCCTAAACTCTGAAATCTAATCCCTAGCCCTAAACCCTAAAACATCTAAAACGTCCAAAAACTCTATTTTCCCTTTGGAATTTTGTGATTTTAAAAAATTGTGCTAAACACTAAACTCGGGACTTAAAACGTCCGAAACTCTATTCTAAATAGTAAACAATAAAGGTTCAAACCATAAAAGCTAACCCTAAACTTGGAAATCTGAACCCTAGCCCTAAACCCTAAAACATCTAAAACGTCCAAAAACTCTATTTTCCCTTTGGAATTTAGTGATTTTAAAAAATTGTCCTAAACCGTAAACCCAGGACTTAAAACGTCTGACACTCTATTCTAAACAGTAAACACTAAAGGTTCAAACCATAAAACCTAACCCTAAACTCTGAAATCTAAACCCTAGCCCTAAACCCTAAAACGTCTAAAACGTCCAAAAACTTTATTTTCCCTTTGGAATTTTGTGAGTTTAAAAATTGTCCTAAACCCTAAACCCGGGACTTAAAACGTCCGAAACTCTATTCTAAACAGTAAACACTAAAGGTTCAAACCATAAAACCTAACCCTAAACTTGGAAATCTAAACCCTAAAACGTCCAAAAACTCTATTTTCCCTTTGGAATTTAGTGATTTTAGGAAATTGACCTAAACCCTAAACCCGGGACTTAAAATTTCCGAAACTCTATTCTAAACAGTAAACACTAAAGGTTCAAACCATAAAACCTAACCTAAACTTGGAAATCTAAACCCTAGCCCTAAACCATAAAACGTCTAAAACGTCTAAAAACTCTATTTTCCCTTTGGAATTTAGTGATTTAAAAAAATTATCCTAAGCCCTAAACCCGGGACTTAAAACGTCTGAAACTCTATTCTAAACAGTAAACACTAAAGGTTCAAACCATAAAACCTAACCCTAAACTCTGAAATCTAAACCCTAGCCCTAAACCCTAAAACGTCTAAAACGTCCAAAAACTCTATTTTCCCTTCGGAATTTAGTGATTTTAAAAAATTGTCCTAAACCCTAAACCCGGGACTTCAAACGTCTGACACTCTATTCTAAACAGTAAACACTAAAGGTTCAAACCATAAAACCTAACCATAACTCTGAAATCTAAACCCTAGCCCTAAACCCTAAAACGTCTAAAACGTCCAAAAACTATATTTTCCCTTTGGAATTTTGTGATTTTAAAAAATTGTCCTAAACACTAAACCCGGGACTTAAAACGTCCGAAACTCTATTCTAAATAGTAAACACTAAAGGTTCAAACAATAAAAGCTAACCCTAAACTTGGAAATCTAAACCCTAGCCCTAAACCCTAAAACGTCTAAAACGTCCAAAAACTCTATTTTCCCTTTGGTATTTAGTGATTTTAAAAAATTGTCCTAAACCCTAAACCCGGGACTTAAAACGTCTGACACTCTATTCTAAATAATAAACACTAAAGGTTCAAACCATAAAACCTAACCCTAAACTCTGAAACCTAAACCCTAGCCCTAAACCCTAAAACGTCTAAAACGTCCAAAAACTCTATTTTCCCTTTGGAATTTTGTGATTTTAAAAAATTGTCCTAAACCCTAAACCCGGGACTTAAAACGTCCGAAACTCTATTCTAAACAGTAAACACTAAAGGTTCAAACCATAAAACCTAACCCTAAACTTGGAAATCTAAACCCTAAAACATCCAAAAATCTATTTTCCCTTTGGAATTTAGTGATTTTAGAAAATTGTCCTAAACCCTAAACCCGGGACTTAAAATGTCCGAAACTCTATTCTAAACAGTAAACACTAAAGGTTCAAGCCATAAAACCTAACCTAAACTTGGAAATCTAAACCCTAGCCCTAAACCCTAAAACGTCTAAAACGTCCAAAAACTCTATTTTCCCTTTGGAATTTAGTGATTTTAAAAAATTGTTCTAAGCCCAAAACCCAGGACTTAAAACGTCTGAAACTCTATTCTAAATAGTAAACACTAAAGGTTCAAACCATAAAACCTAACCCTAAACTCTGGAAATCTGAACCCTAGCCCTAAACCCTAAAACATCTAAAACGTCCAAAAACTCTATTTTCCCTGTGGTATTTAGTGATTTTAAAAAATTGTCCTAAACCCTAAACCCGGGACTTAAAACGCCTGACACTCTATTCTAAACAGTAAACAATAAAGGTTCAAACCATAAAACCTAACCCAAAACTCTCAAATCTAAACCCTAGCCCTAAACCCTAAAAACGTATAAAACGTCCAAAAACTCTATTTTCCCTTTGGAATTTAGTGATTTCAAAAAATTGTCCTAAACCCTAAACCCGGGACTTAAAACGTCTGACACTCTATTCTAAACAGTAAACACTAAAGGTTCAAACCATAAAACCTAACCCTAAACTCTGAAATCTAAACCCTAGCCCTAAACCCTAAAACGTCTAAAACGTCCAAAAACTTTATTTTCCCTTTGGAAATTTGTGATTTTAAAAAATTGTCCTAAACCCTAAACCCGGGACTTAAAACGTCCGAAACTCTATTCTAAACAGTAAACACTAAAGGTTCAAACCATAAAACCTAACCTAAACTTGGAAATCTAAACCCTAGCCCTAAACCCTAAAACGTCTAAAAACTCTATTTTCCCTTTGGAATTTAGTGATTTAAAAAAATTATCCTAAGCCCTAAACCCGGGACTTAAAACGTCTGAAACTCTATTCTAAACAGTAAACACTAAAGGTTCAAACCATAAAACCTAACCCTAAACTCTGAAATCTAAACCCTAGCCCTAAACCCTAAAACGTCTAAAACGTCCAAAAACTCTATTTTCCCTTCGGAATTTAGTGATTTTAAAAAATTGTCCTAAACCCTAAACCCGGGACTTCAAACGTCTGACACTCTATTCTAAACAGTAAACACTAAAGGTTCAAACCATAAAACCTAACCATAACTCTGAAATCTAAACCCTAGCCCTAAACCCTAAAACGTCTAAAACGTCCAAAAACTATATTTTCCCTTGGGAATTTTGTGATTTTAGAAAATTGTCCTAAACACTAAACCCGGGACTTAAAACGTCCGAAACTCTATTCTAAATAGTAAACACTAAAGGTTCAAACAATAAAAGCTAACCCTAAACTTGGAAATCTAAACCCTAGCCCTAAACCCTAAAACGTCTAAAACGTCCAAAAACTCTATTTTCCCTTTGGTATTTAGTGATTTTAAAAAATTGTCCTAAACCCTAAACCCGGGACTTAAAACGTCTGACACTCTATTCTAAATAGTAAACACAAAAGGTTCAAACCATAAAACCTAACCCTAAACTCTGAACCCTAAACCCTAGCCCTAAACCCTAAAACGTCCAAAAACTCTATTTTCCCTTTGGAATTTTGTGATTTTAAAAAATTGTCCTAAACCCTAAACCCGGGACTTAAAACGTCCGAAACTCTATTCTAAACAGTAAACACTAAAGGTTCAAACCATAAAACCTAACCCTAAACTTGGAAATCTAAACCCTAAAACATCCAAAAATCTATTTTCCCTTTGGAATTTAGTGATTTTAGAAAATTGTCCTAAACCCTAAACCCGGGACTTAAAATGTCCGAAACTCTATTCTAAACAGTAAACACTAAAGGTTCAAGCCATAAAACCTAACCTAAACTTGGAAATCTAAACCCTAGCCCTAAACCCTAAAACGTCTAAAACGTCCAAAAACTCTATTTCCCTTTGGAATTTAGTGATTTTAAAAAATTGTTCTAAGCCCTAAACCCAGGACTTAAAACGTCTGAAACTCTAACGGAGTTCTAGGTGTGCTAGGACATCTAATTTTTCTAGAAACAAAATGCACTAATTCCAAAGGAAAATAGAGTTTTTGGACGTTTAGAGGTTTTAGGGTTTAGGGCTAGGGTTTAGATTCAGAGTTAGGGTTAGGTTTTTATGTTTGAACCTTTAGTGTTTACTGTTTAGAATAGAGTTCGACGTTTTAAGTCCCGGGTTTAGGGTTTAGGACAATTTTAAATCACTAAATTCCAAAGGGAAAATAGAGTTTTTGGACGTTTTTAGACGTTTTTAGGGTTTAGGGCTAGGGTTTAGATTTAGAGTTTTGGGTTAGGTTTTATGGTTTGAACCTTAATGTTACTGTTTAAATAGAGTTCAGCGTTTTAAGTCCAGGGTTTAGGGTTTAGGACAATTTTTAAAATCACTAAATCCAAAGGGAAATAGAGTTTTTGGACGTTTTAAGTTTTAGGGTTTAGGGCTAGGGTTAGATTTCAGAGTTTAGGGTAGGTTTATGGTTTGAACCTTTAGTGTTTACTGTTTAGAATAGAGTTTCAGACGTTTTAAGTCCGGGTTTTGGGTTAGGACAATTTTTAAAATCACTAAATTCCAAAGGGAAAATAGAGTTTTTGGACGTTTAGACGTTTTAGGGTTTAGGGCTAGGGTTTAGATTTCAAGTTTAGGGTTAGGTTTATGGTTGAACCTTTAGTGTTTACTGTTTAGAATAGAGTTTCGGACTTTAAGTCCGGGTTTAGGGTTTAGGACAATTTTTTTTAAATCACTAAATTCCAAAGGGAAAATAGAGTTTTTGGAGGATGTTTTAGGGTTTAGGATTCCAAGTTTAGGTTAGGTTTTATGGGTTTGAACCTTTAGTGTTTACTGTTTAGAATAGAGTTTCGGACGTTTAAGTCCCAGGTTTAGGGTTTAGGACATTTTTTAAAATCACAAAATTCCAAAGGGAAATAGAGTTTTTGGACACGTTTTAGGGTTAGGTAGGGCTAGGTTAGATTTCAGAGTTTAGGGTTAGGTTATGGTTTGAACCTTTAGTGTTTACTTTTAGAATAGAGTGTCAGACGTTTTAAGTCCCGGTTTAGGGTTAGGACAATTTTTTAAAATCACTAAATTCCAAAGGGAAAATAGAGTTTTGGACGTTTAGACGTTTTGGGTTTAGGGCTAGGGTTAGTTTCCAAGTGTTAGGGTTTTAGCGTTTATGGAGTTTGAACCTTTAGTGTTTACTTTAGAATATAGAGTAGAGTCATGGAATTCGAGAAAATTCGAAATGATGTCGAAATTCCGTTTTGTATAGTCACAGGGGTTTAGAGGTTGGGGTATGGCAATTTGTTAAAATCACAAAAATGGGTCTAGAGTGAAGACTATATGTTTTGGACGTTTTAATTGACGTGTTTAGGGTTTAAGAGGGTTACGTAGTTTAGATTCAGAGTTAGGTGAGGTCTTTAGTGTATGATGTTTATGTGTTTAGGGTTAGATTTAGCATGTACGAGACGTTTGAACCGTTCCGGATTATGTGGTTCTAGGACAAAGTGTTTTTTGAAAATATCACTAAATTCCGAAAGGGGGAAAGACAAGAAGGGCACCAAGTTAAGAGTTTCGGTATGAGTTATGATAGCAGCGTTTAGGTTTTTAGGCTAGAGCGTAAATTGAGAGTTCGGGTTAGGGTTAGGTTTTATGGTTTGAACTTTAGTGTTATGTTTAGAATAATAGAGTTTCAGAGTTTTAAGTCCCGGGTTTAGGGCTAGGAAATTTTTAATCACTAAATTCCCAAGGGAAAATAGAGTTTTAGACGTGTTGTAGCGTTTATGGTTTGGGCTAGGGTTTAGATTTCCAGTTTAGGTTAGGTTTTATGGTTGAACTTTAGGGTTTACTGTTTAGAATAGAGTTTCGGAGGTTTTAAGTCCCGGGTTTAGGGTTTAGGTCCAATTTTAAAATCACAAATATCCAAAGGGAAAATAGAGTTTTTGGAAGTTTTAGGGTTTAGAGATTTTCCAAGGTTTAGGGTTAGGGTTTATGGTTGAACCTTAGTGTTACTGTTTAGAATAGAGTTTCGGACGTTTTAAGTCCGGGTTTAGGGTTTAGGACTTTTTTTAAATCACAAAATTCCAAAGGAAAATAAAGTTTTGGACGTTTTAGAAGTTTTAGGGTTTAGGCTAGGGTTTAGATTTCAGAGTTTAGGGTTAGGTTTTATGGTTGAACCTTTAGTGTTTACTGTTTAGAATAGAGGTCGGACGTTTTAAGTCCGGGTTTAGGGTTTAGGACAATTTTTAAAATCACTAAATTCAAAGGGAAATAGAGTTTTGGACGTTTTAGAGTTTTAGGGTTAGGGCTAGGGTTAGATTCCAAGTTTAGGTTAGTTTTATGGTTGAACCTTTATGTTTACTATTTAGAATAGAGTTTCGACGTTTTAAGTCCCGGTTTAGTGGTTAGGACAATTTTTTAAAACACAAAAATCCAAAGGGAAAATAGAGTTTTTGGAAGTTTTAGACGTTTAGGGTTTAGGGTGCTAGGGTTTAGATTTCAGAGTTAGGGTTAGGTTTTATGGTTTGAACCTTTAGGGGTATATTTAGAATAGAGTTTCAGACGTTTTAAGTCCGGGTTTAGGGTTAGGACAATTTTTTAAATCACTAAATTCCAAAGGGAAAATAGAGTTTTTTAGACGTTTTAGGGTTTGAGGGCTAGGGTTTAGATTTCCAAGTTTAGGGTTAGGTTTTATGGTTTGAACCTTTAGTGTTTAGTTAGAATAGAGTTTCGGAAATTTTAATCCCGGGTTTAGGGTTTAGGCAATTTTTAAAATCACTAAATCCAAAGGGAAAATAGAGTTTTGGACGTTTTTTTTGAGGGTTTTAGATTTCCAAGTTTAGGTTAGGTTTTATGGTTTGAACCTTTAGTGTGTTTACTGTTTAGAATAGAGTTTCGGAGTTTAAGTCCCGGGTTTAGGGTTTAGGACAATTTTTTAAAATCACAAAAATTCAAAGGGAAAATAGAGTTTTTGGACGTTTTAGACGTTTTAGGGTTTAGGGCTAGGGTTTAGATTTCAGAGTTTAGGGTTAGGTTTTATTGTTTGAACCTTTAGTGTTTACTGTTTAGAATAGAGTTTCAGACGTTTTAAGTCCCGGGTTTAGGGTTAGGAAATTTTAAAATCACTAAATTCCAAGGAAAAATAGAGTTTTTAGACGTTTTAGGTTAGGGCTAGGGTTGATTTCCAAGTTAGGGTTAGGTTTTATGGTTTGAACCTTAGTGTTTATGTTTAGAATAGAGTGTTCGACGTTTTAAGTCCCGGGTTTAGGGTTTAGGCAATTTTTAAATCACTATTCCAAAGGGAAAATAAGTTTTTGGACGTTTTGGCGTTTTAGATTTCAAGTTTAGGGTTAGGTTTTAGGTTATGGTTTGAACCTTAGTGTTTAATTTAGAATAGAGTTCGACGTTTTAAGTCCGGGTTTAGGGTTTAGGACAATTTTTTAAAATCACAATTCCAAAGGGAAAATAAAGTTTTTGGACGTTTTAGCGTTTAGGGTTTAGGGCTAGGGTTTAGATTTCAGAGTTTAGGGTTAGTTTTAGGTTGAACCTTTAGTGTTACGTTAGAATAGAGTGTCAGACGTTTAAAACGGGTTTAGGTTTAGGACAATTTTTAAATCACTAAATTCCAAAGGGAAAATAGGTTTTTGGACGTTAGTACGTTTTAGGGTTTAGGGCTAGGGTTTAGATTTCAGAGTTTTGGGTTAGGTTTTATGGTTGAACCTTTATGGTTACTGTTTAGAATAGAGGTCAGGTTTTAAGTCCCGGGTTTAGGGTTTAGGACAATTTTTAAATCACAAATACCAAGGGAAAATAGAGTTTTTTGGACGTTTTAGTGTTTTAGGGTTTAGGCTAGGGTTAGATTCCAGATTTAGTAGGTTAGGTTTATGGTTTGAACCTTTAGTGTTTACTTTTAGAATAGAGTTCAGACGTTTTAAGTCCGGGTTTAGGGTTAGAACAATTTTTAAAATCACAAATTCCAAAGGGAAAATAGAGTTTTTGGACGTTTAGGGTTTAGGGCTAGGGTTTAGATTTCAAGTTTAGAGGTTAGGTTTTATGTTGAACCTTTAGTGTTTACTGTTTAGAATAGAGTTTCGGACTTTAAGTCCCGGGTTTAGGTTTAGGACAATTTTTAAAATCACTAAATTCCAAAGGGAAAATAGATTTTTGGATCGTTTTAGGGTTTAGGATTTCAAGTTTTGGTTAGGTTTTATGGTTTGAACCTTTAGTGTTTACTGTTTAGAATAGAGTTTCGGACGTTTTAAGTCCGGGTTTAGGGTTTAGGACAATTTTAAAATCACAAAAATTCCAAAGGGAAAATAGAGTTTTTGGGACGTTTTAGGGTTTAGGGCTTGGGTTTAGGTTCAGAGTTTAGGGTTAGGTTTTATGGTTTGAACCTTTAGTGTTTACTTTTAGAATAGAGTTTCAGACGTTTTAAGTCCCGGTTTAGGGTTTAGGACAATTTTTTAAAATCACTAAATCAAAGGGAAAATAGAGTTTTTGGACGTTTTAGAGTTTTAGGGTTTAGGGCTAGGTTATTCCAAGTTTGGGTTAGTTTTATTGTTTGAACCTTTAGGTTTACTTTTAGAATAGAGTTCGACGTTTTAAGTCCGGGTTTGGGTTTAGGACAATTTTTAAACAAAAATTCCAAAGGGAAAATAAGTTTTGGAGTTTTGACGTTTTAGGTTTTAGGGTTTAGGGCTAGGGTTTAGATTTCAGAGTTATGGTTAGGTTTTATGGTTTGAACCTTTATGTGTTACTGTTTAGAATAGAGTTCAGACGTTAAGTCCCGGGTTTAGGGTTTAGGACAATTTTTTAAAATCACTAATTACAAGGGAAAAAGAGTTTTTGGACGTTTAGACGTTTAGGGTTTAGGGCTAGGGTTTAGATTTCAAGTTAGGTTAGGTTTTATGGTTTGAACCTTTAGTGTTTACTGTTTAGAATAGAGTTTCAGACGTTTTAAGTCCCGGGTTTAGGGTTAGGAAATTTTTAAATCACTAAATTCCAAAGGGAAAATAGAGTTTTGAGTTTTAGCGTTTTAGGTTTAGGGCTAGGGTTTAGATTTCCAAGTTTAGGTTAGGTTTTATGGTTTGAACCTTGTGTTTACTGTTAGAATAGAGTTTCGGATTTAGTCCGGGTTAGGGTTTAGGCAATTTTAAAATCACTAAATTCCAAAGGGAAAATAGAGTTTTGGACGTTTTAGGGTTTAGATTTCAAGTTTAGGGTTAGGTTTATGGTTTGAACCTTTAGTGTTACTGTTTAGATAGAGTTCGGACGTTTTAAGTCCCGGGTTAGGGTTTAGGACATTTTTAAATCACAAAATTCCAAAGGGAAAATAAAGTTTTTGGACGTTTTAGACGTTTTAGGGTTTAGGGCTAGGTTTAGATTTCAGAGTTTAGGGTTAGGTTTTATGGTTTGAACCTTTAGTGTTTACTGTTAGAATAGAGTGTCAGACGTTTAAGTTCGGGTTTAGGGTTTAGACAATTTTTTAAAATCACTAAAACAAGGGAAAATAGAGTTTTGGACGTTTTAGTGTTTTAGGGTTTAGGTAGGGTTAGATTCAAGTTTAGGGTTAGTGTTATGGTTGAACCTTTAGTGTACTGTTTAGAATAGAGTTCGGACGTTTTAAGTCCCGGTTTAGGTTTAGACAATTTTTTAAATCACAAAATTCCAAAGGGAAAATAGAGTTTTTGGACGTTTTAGACGTTTAGGGTTTAGGGCTAGGGTTAGATTTCAGAGTTTAGGGTTAGGTTTTATGGTTTGAACTTTAGTGTTACTTAGAATAGAGTTTCGGACGTTTTAAGTCCCGGGTTTAGGGTTAGGAAATTTTTTAAAATCACTAAATTCCAAAGGGAAAATAGAGTTTTTAGACGTGTTTAGGGTTTTAGGGCTAGGGTTTAGATTTCCAAGTTTAGGTTAGGTTTTATGGTTTGAACCTTTAGTGTTTACTGTTTAGAATAAGTTTCGGAATTTTAAGTCCCGGGTTTAGGGTTTAGTCAATTTTTAAAATCATAAATTCCAAAGGGAAAATAGAGTTTTTGGACGTTTTAGGGTTTAGATTTCCAAGTTTAGGGTTAGGTTTTATGGTTTGAACCTTTAGTGTTTACTGTTTGAATAAGTTTCGGACGTTTTAAGTCCCGGGTTTAGGGTTGACAATTTTTAAAATCACAAAATTACAAGGGAAAATAAGTTTTTGGACGTTTAGACGTTTTAGGGTTTAGGGCTAGGGTTTAGATTTCAGAGTAGGGTTAGGTTTTATGGTTTGAACCTTTAGTGTTTACTGTTTAGAATAGAGTGTCAGACGTTTTAAGTCCGGGTTTAGGGTTAGGAAAATTTTTAAAATCACAAATCCAAAGGAAAATAGAGTTTGGACGTTTTATACGTTTTTAGGGTTTAGGGCTAGGGTTTAGATTTCAGAGTTTAGGGTTAGGTTTTATGGTTTGAACCTTTAGTGTTTACTGTTTAGAATAGAGTGTCAGGACTTTAAGTCCCGGGTTTAGGGTTTAGGACCATTTTTAAAATCACTAAATCCAAAGGGAAAATAGAGTTTTTGGACGTTTTAGATGTTTAGGGTTTAGGGCTAGGGTTAGATTTCCAAGTTTAGGGTTAGGTTTATGGTTTGAACCTTTAGTGTTTACTTTTAGAATAGAGTTTGAGTTTTAAGTCCGGGTTTAGGGTTAGACAATTTTTTAAAATCACAAATTCCAAAGGGAAAATAGAGTTTTTGGACGTTTTAGACGTTTTAGGGTTTAGGGTAGGGTTTAGATTTCCAAGTTTAGGTTAGGTTTTATGGTGAACCTTTAGTGTTTACTGTTTAGAATAGAGTTTCGGAATTTTAAGTCCCGGGTTTAGGGTTAGGACAATTTTTAAAATCACTAAATTCCAAAGGGAAAATAGATTTTTTGGATGGGCTTTAGGGTTTAGATTTCCAAGTTTAGGGTTAGTTTATGGTTTGAACCTTTAGTGTTTACTGTTTAGAATAGAGTTTCGGACGTTTTAAGTCCCGGGTTTAGGGTTTAGGACAATTTTTAAAATCACAAAATTCCAAAGGGAAATAGAGTTTTTGGACGTTTTAGGGTTTAGGGCTAGGGTTTAGGGTTCAGGTTTAGGTTAGGTTTTATGGTTTGAACCTTTTTGTTACTTTAGATAGAGTGTCAGACGTTTTAAGTCCCGGGTTTTGGGTTTAGGACAATTTTTTAAATCACTAAATCCAAAGGGAAAATAGAGTTTTTGGACGTTTTAGACGTTTTAGGGTTTAGGGTAGGGTTTAGATTCAAGTTAGGGTAGGTGTTAGTGTATTTTTGAACCTTTAGTGTTACTTTTAGAATAGAGTTTAGGACGTTTTTAGTCCGGTTTAGGTTTAGGACAATTTTTAAAATCACAAAATTCCCAAGGGAAAATAAGTTTTTGACGTTTTAGACGTTTTAGGGTTTAGGGCTGAGGGTTTAGATTTCAGAGTTATGGTTAGGTTTTATGGTTTGAACCTTTAGTGTTTACTGTTAGAATAGAGGTCAGACGTTTAAGTCCCGGGTTTAGGGTTAGGGACAATTTTTAAAATCACTAAATCCAAGGGAAAATAGAGTTTTTGGACGTTTTAGACGTTTTAGGGTTTAGGGCTAGGTTTAGATTTCAGAGTTAGGGTTAGGTTTTATGGTTGAACCTTTAGTGTTTACTGTTTAGAATAGAGTTTCAGGACGTTTAAGTCCCGGGTTTAGGGGTAGGATAATTTTTTTAAATCACTAAATCCAAAGGGAAATAGAGTTTTTGACGTTTTAGACGTTTTAGGGTTTAGGGCTAGGGTTTAGATTTCCAAGTTTGTTAGGTTTTATGGTTTGAACCTTTAGTGTTTACTGTTTAGAATAGAGTTTCGGAATTTTAAGTCCCGGGTTTAGGGTTTAGGTCAATTTAAAATCACTAAATTCCAAGGGAAATAGAGTTTTTGGACGTTTTAGGGTTTAAGATTTCCAAGTTTAGGTAGGGTTAGGTTTTATGGTTTGAACCTTTAGTGTTTACTGTTTAGAATAGAGTCGACGTTTTAAGTCCCGGTTTAGGGTTAGGACAATTTTTTAAAATCACAAAAATCCAAAGGGAAAATAAAGTTTTTGGACGTTTTAGACGTTTTAGGGTTTAGCTGGTTAGATTCAGAGTTTAGGGTTAGGTTTATGGTTTGAACCTTTAGTGTTTACTGTTTAGAATAGAGTGTCAGACGTTTTAAGTCCTGGGTTTAGGTTTAGGACAATTTTTAAAATCACTAAATTCAAAGGAAAATAGAGTTTTGGACGTTTTAGATGTTTTAGGGTTTAGGGCTAGGGTTAGATTCCAAGTTTAGGGTTAGTTTATGGTTTGAACCTTTATTGTTTACTATTTAGAATAGAGTTTCGGACGTTTTAAGTCCCGAGTTTAGTGTTTAGCACAATTTTTTAAAATCACAAAATTCCAAAGGGAAAATAGAGTTTTTGGACGTTTTTAGACGTTTTTTAGGGTTTAGGGCTAGGTTTAGATTTCAGGAGTTTAGGGTTAGGTTTTATGGTTTGAACCTTTAGTGGTACTATTTAGAATAGAGTTTCAGGACGTTTTAAGTCCCGGGTTTAGGGCTTAGGATAATTTTTTTTAAATACACTAAATTCCAAAAGGGAAAATAGAGTTTTTAGAGTTTTAGGGTTTAGGGTAGGGTTTAGATTTCCAAGTTTAGGGTTAGGTTTATGGTTTGAACCTTTAGTGTTATGTTTAGAATAGAAGTTTCGGAAATTTTAAATCCCGGGTTTAGGGTTTAGGTCAATTTTTAAATCACTAAAT
>JAAAXO010000010.1:59691-73151 GCA_011799875.1 Thinopyrum elongatum | reverse complement strand
TAAACCCGGGACTTAAAACGTCCGAAACTCTATTCTAAATATTAAACACTAAAGGTTCAAACCATAAAAGCTAACCCTAAACTTGGAAATCTGAACCCTAGCCCTAAACCCCAAAACATCTAAAACGTCCAAAAACTCTATTTTCCCTTTGGTATTTAGTGATTTTAAAAAATTGTCCTAAACCCTAAACACGGGACTTAGAACGCCTGACACTCTATTCTAAACAGTAAACACTAAAGGTTCAAACCATAAAACCTAACCCTAAACTCTGAAATCTAAACCCTAGCCCTAAACCCTAAAAACGTATAAAACGTCCAAAAACTCTATTTTCCCTTTGGAATTTAGTGATTTTAAAAAATTGTCCTAAACCCTAAACCCGGGACTTCAAACGTCTGACACTCTATTCTAAACAGTAAACACTAAAGGTTCAAACCATAAAACATAACCATAACTCTGAAATCTAAACCCTAGCCCTAAACCCTAAACCGTCTAAAACGTCCAAAAACTATATTTTCCGTTTGGAATTTTGTGATTTTAAAAAATTGTCCTAAACACTAAACCCGGGACTTAAAACGTCCGAAACTCTATTCTAAATAGTAAACACTAAAGGTTCAAACCATAAAAGCTAACCCTAAACTTGGAAATCTAAACCCTAGCCCTAAACACTAAAACGTCTCAAACGTCCAAAAACTCTATTTTCCCTTTGGTATTTAGTGATTTTAAAAAATTGTCCTAAACCCTAAACCCGGGACTTAAAACGCCTGACACTCTATTCTAAACAGTAAACACTAAAGGTTCAAACCATAAAACCTAACCCTAAACTCTGAAATCTAAACCCTAGCCCTAAACCCTAAAAACGTATAAAACGTCCAAAAACTCTATTTTCCCTTTGGAATTTAGTGATTTTAAAAAATTGTCCTAAACCCTAAACCCGGGACTTAAAACGTCTGACACTCTATTCTAAACAGTAAACACTAAACTTCAAACCATAAAACCTAACCCTAAACTCTGAAATCTAAACCCTAGCCCTAAACCCTAAAACGTCTAAAACGTCCAAAAACATTATTTTCCCTTTGGAATTTTGTGATTTTAAAAAATTGTCCTAAACCCTAAACCCGGGACTTAAAACGTCCGAAACTCTATTCTAAACAGTAAACACTAGGGATTTTAAAAAATTGGTCCTAACCCTAAACCCGGGACTTAAAACGCCTGACACGTCTATTCGAACGTAAACACGAAAGGGGCACACAGAAAACCTAACCCTAAACGCTGAAGCGAAACCCTAAGCCCTAAACCCCTAAAACGTATAGGGCGCACTGGCGGCCCTACGCGTTGTTATGCTTATGCACGTTCGCGCCTGCGTGAGCGGAACGTCCAAAACTCTATTTTTCCCTTTGGAATTTAGTGATTTTAAAAAATTGTCCTAACCCTAAAACTGGACTAAAAACTCTGACACCTCTATTCTAAACGTAAACCTAAGGTCAAACCATAAAACCTAACCCCAAACTCTAAATCCTAAACCCTGAAGCCCTACACTCCTCAAAACGATAACAGCCAAAACTCTATTTTTCTCTTTCTTTGGAATTTAGTGGATTTTAAAATGTCCTAACCCCTACCCGGGACTTAAAAAAACTCCTAAACTCTATTCAAACAGTAAACATAAAGGTTCAACCATAAAACCTCACCCTAACCTTGGAATCTAAACGCCTAAAACGCTCCACAAACTCTATTTTCTCATTTATCCCTTTGGAATTTAAGTGATTTGTTCGGAAATTGACCTAAACCCTAACCCGGACTTAAAATTTTCCGAAACTCTATTCTAAACTGAAACAAGCTAAGTGTTGTCAAACCTAAACCAACCTAAACATGAAATCTAAACGCCTCCCCTAAAGCCCTAAACGTCTCCAACGTCTAAAAACTCTTTTTCCCTTTGGGGGAAATTTTAGTGATTTAAAAAAATTATCCTAAGCCCTAACTCCGGGACTAAAACTTCTGAAACGCTATTCTAAAACAGTAAACACCTAAAGTTCAAACCATCAACCTTAACCCTAAACTCTGAAATCTAAACCCTAGCCCTAAACCTAAACTCTAAACGTCCAAAAACTCTATTTCCCGTTTGCGGAATTTTGTGATTTTAAATTGGTCCTAAACACTAACCCGGGACTTAAAGTCCGACAATCATCTAATATTAAACACTAAGGTTCAAACCATAAAGCTAACCCTAAATAACTGAAATCTAACCCTAGCCCTAAACCCCAAAACCATCTAAAAACATCCAAAAACTCATTTTCCCTTGGTATTAGTGTTTTAAAAATTGTCCTAAACCCTAAACCCGGGACTTAGAAAGGCCTACACTCCATATTCTAAAAACATAACACTAAAGGTTCCAACCATCAAACCTAACCCTAACTCTGAAATTTAAACCCTACCCTAAAAACGCCTAAAATACTGTATAAAACGTCCAAAAATCTTTTTCCCTTTGGCATTTAGTGATTTTAAAAGAAATGTCCAAACCCTTAAACCCGGGACTTCAATGGTCACATGCAAAACGTCGAACACTTCTCATTCTAAACGTAAGTCCACTAAAGGGTCAAAAAACCATCAAAGCCTAACCATAACTCTAATCGAAACCCCTAGCCCAACCCAAACACCGTCTAAACTCTCAAAACTCTATTTCCCTTTGTGAACATTTTGGTGATTTTAAAAATTGTCCTAAACAAGGCGAGTCCTAAACCCGGGACTTAAAACTGTGCTGACAACTCCTATTCTAAATTAGTAAACCTAAAGGTTCAAATCCATAAAAGCTAACCCTAACTTGGAAATCTAAACCTAGCCTAAACCCTAAAACGTCTAAAGTCCAAAACATCTATTTTCCCTTTGGTATTTATTGATTTTAAAAAATTGCCTAAACCCCCTAACCATGACTTAAAACGCCGACTCTCTATTTAACCGTAACACTAAGGTTCAAACCATAAAACCTAACCCTCACCTCTGAAACTCTAACCCTAGCCCAACAAATAACAACGTATAAAACGTCCAAAACTCTATTTTCCCCTTTGGCATTAGTGATTTTAAAAAATTGTCCCAACCCTAAACCCGGACTTAAACTACGTCTATACTCTATTCTAAATGTAAACACTAAATGTTCACACCATAAACCCTCAACCCTAAACTCAAATCTAAACCCTAGCCCTAAACCTAAAACGTCTAAAACGTCCAAAAATCTATTTTCCCTTTGGAATTTTTGATTTAAAAATTTGTCCTAACCCTAAACCCGAGGACTAAAACGTCAAACTCTATTCTAAACAGTAAACCCTAAGTTCAAACCATAGAAGACCTAGACCCAACTGGAAATCTAAACCCTAAAACATCCAAAAACCTATTTTCCCTTGTGGAATTTAGGTTGATGTTAGAAAATGGTCTAAACCCTAACCCGGAGACTTAAAATGTCCGAAACTCTATTCTAAACAGTAAACCGAAAGGTTCAAGCCATACTAACCTAACGCTAAACTGAATCTACACCCTAGCCCTAAACCCTAAACTTCTAAACTGCTGCCGTTCGCTTTTCCCTTTTCCTTCTCCTTCCAAAGCTCTATTTTTCCCTTTGCATTTAGTGATTTTAAAGCAAATTGTTCTACAGCCCTAGTACCCCGGAATTAAAACGCCTCTGACTCTTTCTGAGAATAGTACACACTAAAGGTTTTTTCAACCATAAAAGCCTAACGACACTCGTGTAAATCGTGACCACCCTATAGCCCTCTGTGACGGCCCCGCCCGATCGTGCACTAATCCACACGCAAATGCCACGATCAAGCTCAGGACTCACGGGAAGAGATCATCGAACCACAACTCTATAAAAACATAAATAAAAGATAAAGTCATACAAGCTTTATATTACAAGCCAGGGGCATCGGGGCTCGAAGCATAAGCTTGCGAACAAGCGTCAGCGAGCATCAGATCGTCTGCGTACAGATATTGGAACTAGGAAACGAACGGCTTTAAAAGGCGGGGCAAATAAAACACGACGATCCGAAATGGCGAAGTGTCCCTCCTGCCTGTGACACCACCGCTCGCAAACTACCATCCTGAGTCGTAGCTGCGTCCATCAACTCGTAGTAGTAATCCACATCCGCTGGTAGTAAGTAGTATCGATCGTCCGGGGCAATCTGTCTCAGGGGGCTTCCTGCCCTCTGGGCCCGTCAAACTGATTGGGGGAAAACGGAAAACCAAGGCACCGTGATACTCATGAAGTACTCATCAAGCAAGGATCTCACTACATATGCAACATTATCAACGGGAGGCTGTATATGTGGACTGGAGCTTCAGAAATGCCAGAATAGAGAGAAGGCCTAGTCCTAATCGAATACTAGCATCTTCAGCGGTCTTGCAAGCATAGTACAGAAGAAGAGTAGAACATACCATTATAATGTAGCAGTTATAATATCTAACGCCAACCCAGAGCTCCTTCTCGAACACCCGCTGCGAAAAGCACTCCAGAGCCTAAATCATCAAACCTAGTCCGGAGATCCTTTCTCGACTCCCTGTGGAAAGCGATCCCAGGCCAATAACAGTCAACAACCGGTTAACTCTCAATTGTCCAGTTCTAGTTGTGATCGATCGGATACAACTCCGATGTCCTTTACCCGTAGTGGAGGCGTCAGGCTATCGACTTTAGAAAGTGTTTCTGCATCCTCAGGGTGCAACTCCAACCTTAACCCAACCTCGATTACTCCGGCCGACAGACCCTTTTCCGTGTCATGCCTGCCTTCCTCGGTCCAAACGACACATTCGCGAACCCTACCGTGGTACACGCTTCAAGCAGAGAGGTGTCCCCCGTCGCACTAGCATCCTAAGCGCTCAGAGGTGCCCTTGGGGTACCCAGGCAGCCTCCCTTTGGCACCCGATCGTTGCGTGCAGGGGGAAGCCCAGGACACCAGGGGGCGCGCCGGTCCGTCCCCCCGGCGCAAGGGCTGAACTAGAAACGTCCTGACAGAAGCTTGCGGCTGATGCGGGCCACGATGCAACGTTTAAGTACTACGTCCCTCGACGGTGAGGTTAGTGCAGCAGCACGCAGTAGGCCTGCGTGCTCGGATGCACATATCCAATCGGTTCTAGGCCGAGGGGCTTTGGGTAAACGGGCCAAACTCACTGAAATATTGACCGACCCCCCATCCGGTCCGCCGCCCTCCCCCCGTGCTCTGAGGACTTGCTGCATGGTTCAAGACTCCTCTTTCCCCTTTTTATCCTCTCCTTCTTATTCACGCCACATGCGCCACCGTCCACAGCTGGCACCTGCCCGCCTATCACAATCACACGCGTGTACCCTCAGGGTCGACTCGCCCCCTTCCAATTAACATTGTAAGTCCAAGTATCCGTAGTTTCCATAACATCAGGTAATCCGAGGTATCACCCGCATTGTGAAATTCCCACTCGTGTTCCTTCAGTGACTCGGAGGAATCACCCTCACGTGGTTCCACACTTGAGGTTTGACGACAGCGTCGGTTTATCCTCGAGCGGTGAAGGATGAATCACTCCTCTCTGATCCACGACCGAATGGCTAACCTCTATCATAGTTAACATCAAATTGCCTACATATTTTTCACCACACCTCGCCTTCTTATAGTAACGCTGCAGTGTCGTTACACCTAAGGGGGTGATGTGCGGTTGCGGTCCTGGTCTTCAATCCCCCTTGACTCGGTGGGCTGCCTTCTGACGATCCAGCGCGCAGTCGGCGTGGGTAAGTGGGTACATCCCTGATAGGTCCTCTACCGAACGTCCTCACCGAGCAGCCTACTTAAACAGTTTATCCTATGCAGGTAAATATCAATAGCAAGGCTACAATAAACAGGCTATGCATATCAGAATAGGTAAAGCATGCGAGCAGCAATTCTTCATGCAAGCATGGGAACTTAAATGGCGATATCGGGATGTTTCAAAGGGGGGGGGGGCCTTGCCTGGTTGCTGCTTGCTCGTGCGATTTCATGGCGGCAAGTGCTAAGGAGTCTCAATATTGGTTCGTCTAACCGGCGTCCGGAGCGTGGCGTCGGTCCCTTTCGGGAACGACGTCGGTTGTTCGGGGTCTAAGAGACGAGAAGTTGGGGATGGTATAACCAGTATAAATTACCAGGCATCATATCATGGCACAGCATCACACCATAAAAAAAAAGTACGCGAAGGATAACGGCACTGACTCAATACATGGTCAGATGGCCGGGTGTGTTTTTCTCTAAGACGTGTGTTGCACGTCCTCTGAGGAAGGGAGGATCCATCCGACTCGCGTATGGTTGCTTTCTTTGCGAATTGTTGATCTTCGCGTAGGGATCATATTTCCGCGCGCTATTGTAATTCTTCGATGACCGGGTTGGGAAGGGACCGGTTGCATCTGGATCCGGGCATAGTTAGGCTGGACGCGTGTACGGACAACGGCGCTCGTATTTCGAATTCGTCTCGATTTTTCGTTCTGGAGCAATCTCACAGGTACAATATGTGGTGTCCTCGTGTGGACATTACGTGATTAAAAGATATGATTGTTCCTATCAGGTGTCTATATGATTTTTCTGAAAGTGTTTTTATTACCTTTTACCCATAGGACATGATTTTAAACCAAACATGTATCGCCGAAAGGTTCCTTGCTTTTCTTTCTTGACTTCTGCCTCTGTTTGTTTTTCTGGTCTCGGTTTTTTATTGTCGTTTTCACTTGGACCGTGTCTCCACTTTTTCTGACGTCAGCATGACGTCAGCATGACGTCAGACCATGGTTCCCACCTTTCATACTCACATTAGGCTATTAGGTTACTAACTTAAGGTACTGTTTAATTACCACTAACTCTTATTAGATTAACCTAATCAGGAATTCATTACTTACTTAATTAACTAATTAATTAATATTTTTTTTATTTTAATTTTAATTTTTCAAAAAAAACCTTTCGTGGTGGGGCCCTGTGGTCAGTGCCAGGGGCGGACATGTCCGCGGCGCGCACGTCTGGGCGCCGACATGTCCGGTGTCCAAAACAATAGGAGTCACGCGCGGGCGCTCGGGCGAGGGGGGCCGTCGGCGGCGGGGCCAGGCCACGCAGCGCCGCGGCGTCGGCCATCCGCTAGCGGGCCCCTCTTTTCCTCGTCTACCCTTGTTTCTTGCTTTCGCTTGTCTTCTCTCTCAAGTCTCTTGCCTCTGTCGTCCTTTGTACTTTCTCTTTCCTTTCTTTCTGTCTCGAATGTCTTTAGTTTATTTCTTATCGCTTCCTTTAAGCTTCTACTTGTCTTTCCTCTCTCTTTCCACCTATTCTATTTGCTCTTTAAGTCCGGTTTTCTCTCGCTTCTCATCACTATCCGTCTTAGCATATGCTCTTTTTTTCTTTTCTTCATGTCTGCGGCTGTTTGCGTCCATTATCGTCTATTGTACGCCCCGGTTTCCCCGTTTCTCGCGTGCGCGAACGGCGCACCGCCGACGCTGGCGGGTGGAGGCACGGGAGTCTCGGTGAGGCACGATTGCGCTGGGGGGCGAACGGCGCGCGGCCGGTCGGTGGTCGAAAGGACAGAGAGCGGGGGCGAAAGGGGTTCGGTGGTTCCTCACCCCCTGGCCAGGGGATCAGGTGGCGGAGGCCTCGAGGGAGCAGTCGGGGAGGGGAGAGCGAGGCGAGGACGACGCGCGAGTTTTCCGAGCAGTGGCGCGCGTCCGGGCGCGAGGGCGTGCTCGCTCGGGGCGCCGGGCGGCGCCTGTAGGGAAGTAGAGTAAGTCTAGGGGGGGAAATGGGGGGACGGGTTGGTTAGGGTTTCGGTGGTGCACCGGGGGGTTATCGGGGGCGACTGGCTGGGCCGGCCTGGCGGCCCGATGGCTTTGCTGGGCCGAGGCCCTTGGGGGGGGAGCGGGGGTTCTTTTCCCCTTTTTTTTCTTTTCCTCTTTCTTTTCTTTTCTATTCATTCTCTGTTGTAAATTGGTTAGGCCTCAAATTGATTGATTTTGGAAAACATAGGACTGTTCACCAAAATGACTAGGCATCCTCTACCACTGTCAAAACTATTTGTGGTGTTAAAGGATCATCACACATTTTATAATAATTAAATGCTTAATCTCTCCGCTATTTTGCAATGTTAGAGCCCCCCTAATTATTTATTTATTTTGGTTTCAATTTTAAATAGTCTCTGTATATTTTCCATTTATGAACAATTTAGTTTTATGTTGGACAACTTTATTTTCCACTTTCATTTAAATTTTGAATTTGGGTTGGAGTGAAATGCAATCTGAATATTTAATGATGACATGCACTGTTAATCATGCTTGACTTGCGCATCTATCAAATGGAATTAAAAAAACTGTGGCTAACCACTGGGGGATTGTTACAAAATCTCCTCTACTAACAAGAATTCTTCGTCCCGAGATTAAGAGTAGAAGGAAAGTTTTCGTGTATTCCGCACGAAGATTATCCTCAGCGCTCCCACAGTGGGCTTCATCTTCAGTATGATTTGACCACTGAACTTTGAGGAACTTGGTACTGTCGGCGGTCCGCCGTTCAGCTCAGTCGAGAATGCGGATCGGATGCTCCTTATTATAGATAGGTCATCTTGCAATTCGAGCACCTCGTGATCCACTGTCGGTGCGGAGACCTCTTGAAGCATTGATGAAGCTCGCGACACGTGGAATGACTTCGTGGATAGAGAGAATTGCGGCGGCAATTCCATTTATATGCCACCTGACCACGTCTAGCAACATTGCGGAAAAGGCACCAATGTAGCGTGGAGCTAGCTTGCCCTTGATTCCAAAACGGTGAGTGCCTTTCATCGGGGTGACTCGCAATAACCTGATCACCAGGTTGATAGCTCAAACCCCAATGTTTGCGATCATAGTTGCTCTTCTCTGGCGGTCCTGAGCCCGCCTTGATAATTTTCCCGGACAATACACTTGTGTCTTCGGCTGTGTTGAATAATATCCGAACCCCACGAGCGGTGCGTTCCCACATTTTCTGACCAAGTTCAAGGGGTTCGACACTTACGTCCATAAGTACTTACTGTCGAAGGGTGGCCATTTTCAAGCTGGGCTTAGCTGGCTGTCTTGTGATAAGAGAACGTGCAGCAATCGAGCAGATTTCTTCCCACTTCTGCCGAAAGAAATAACACAAGCCCGGCATGTCTTCAAGCACTTGATTGACTCGTTCGACTTGGCCTTGGGATTGGGGGTGATAAAGCAACTCCAGGTGATTGAAGTTCCCTAGCTGTTGTGAAACTTTCCCCAGAATTTGGAAGTAAATAGACCGCCCGGTCGAACTGATCCTTCGATCTACCGCGTGGGATACAGCATCTGGAGATATCCAACTCTCTAGCAACTGACTCCGCCAGCAGTGATAGTTTTCTTCTTGACATGCAGAAGTGTGCAACCTAAGAGTTTGGTCGATGACGACCAGAGATAGCATCGTGACCCTCCTGTGCCACTGGAAAGTCCTGTAACGAATCCATCTGAACCGTGATCCCATTCCATAGAGGAATAGAAGTGGGGTGCAGAATTCCAGCTGGCTTCTGATGTTTGCTTTAACGCTTCGACACACATCACATTCAGCAACATAAACGACAATGTCCCTGCTTCATTTTAGACCACCCGTACCTTTGACGGAGATCAACGATACATCTTGGTGGCTACCCGGATGAATAGACAATGGGTGTGTCATGTGCCTCCTTCATTACTTTGTCATTCATCTATTTCGAAATGTGGTACCACAATGCGGTTTCTGAAATCAAGGTTCCATCTTACGACAGCAGCAAATCCCTGTACTTTACAAGGTGAAGGTCTTTCTTCATCAGAGAACTTCAGCATCTTTAGCTTGCGCATTTCTTAACAGCTTTCTGAAGATCTGTAGACCCCTGTGAACAATACGCAGATTAGCTTGCACAGGTTGTCAAAAAGTCGAGGTTGACGGCTCGCCTAACCATGAGGTTTGTCGCAATAGGACTTGCGCTTAAGGCATCACCATCACGTTAGCCTTGCCAGGGTATGGTATATCCAATCATAGTCCGCAATGGCCTCCACTCCATCTTTGCTGACGAGGTTTAGAGATGGGCTGAGTGAACAAGTACTTCAGACTTTTATAATCCGTGTATATCTCGCAACGATTACCGAGGAGGTAATGTCGCCATAACTGTAGTGCATAGATGACGCGCGCTTGTCTAGATCATGTACCTGGATAATTCTCTTCATTGGGCGCAACTGACGAGAGCCATCAGCAATCACTTTAACGTACGCTCTGTGCCGTTAGGACCAGCCTAATCCTTCACGGGAATTGCGTCACAATGATCACACAAGTCACTTTGTGGGTATCGGAGGAGATAGTACGGGGCCAGATGTTGCTTGTCTTTGTGCTTGAAAACTTTCCTGACATGGTCTGTCCATTCGACACTTCGCGCCCTTGTGAAGCAGATATCAAAGGCTTAGCAAGTCTTGGGACAGTTCTCGACAAATCGACGGCATGACTTGCAAAGGCCGAGAAAACTGTCTCACCTCTGCTGGACAATTCTGCGGGAGTCCTCGAGTCCGATAGCCTGAACTCGTTCTGGTGTACCGGCAATCCATCTTTGGAAATCACATGACCAAGAATGTCACTTCAGAAAAACCAGAACTCGCATTTGGAGTATTTGGCATACACTGGTGTTCTCGGAGCCTTCCAGTACAGCAGGGTGTCAGCATTTTCTTGCTCATCTATTCTTTCGAATTACCAATATACATCCGATTACCACGACAAATTTGTCGAGGTAATCCATGAAGATGTATTCATCAACGGGAAATTGGCTGTGATAGCATTTGTTAACAAAACGACAATGAACCATGTACTCGTAGGAGCCAAACGAGTAAAACAAACGCTTCTCGCATATCCTCTTCGCGAACACGGATTCGATGGTAACCCAACCCAAATCAACTTAGAGAATACTGAGGAACCGGCAAGCTGATCATACAAATCATTGATCCGAGGAAGCGGATATTTGTTCTGGAGTGGCTTGGTTAATGGGTCGATCATCCTGACCAATCGGTTAGTTCTCCTCTTCTTAACGAAGATTGAAGGGTGCTCCCCAGCGGGGAACTGGGCCGGTATGAAGCCTTCTTAAGTGACGGTGTCGATTTCCTCCTTTAAGTTCAAGAAGGTGGTGCGGGAGGCATCTTTGATAAGACGCTTTTGGGCAATAGAGTTTATGCGTGGTTTCAAGTCGATGACAAACTCAACAAGCTCTCACAGGGGGGTATTCCTGGAAATTCTTCTGGAAATACACTCTTGAAAATCACGAACACTGGAACTTCTCGATGCCTTCAAGAGTTGAAGCATTTCATGCATCAGAACATATATCTGGCTCTCAGCATCTTTGAGCTATTCGGCTGAGTATTTGACTATCTGGCCAGTGGGTGTGTGACTGGTCCTGTCTTAGTAGCACAGTCATCAAAGCATTGTGGGCTGTCAACCAGTCCAACCAGAATGACTGCTATGTCAAAGGTCCAAGAGCAATCAGGGAAGCGGAGAACGTCAACCCTTTCAATTTTGATCTATTGTTGTGACTTACCATCGTGGTTTGCCACCTAGAACGGGGATGAGATAACTTCTCTACTGGTGTGGGCAATAACTCTAGAGGTAGCTCATGTCTGCTAGATGCAATTGTGGAGACACAAGGAATGTGATGCCCCGGAATCAGAGAACAGAGTACTGTCTGACGGAATTAAAACTGACAGAGTTTCCCATCATCAGCTTTTGTATCACGACGAGCTTCTCCATTTTGACGTGAGTAACCATGCACCTTCGGTCCATAGCAGTACAGCCTGGCCTTACGGTTTCTGCAACGATGGGTTCGGACCTTCGTACGACCATCAGGAGGACTATGGTACATCCTGAGGAGAAGCCATAACCGTTAGGCGGTCCGTCAGAACCGTTAGCGGTCTCGCGGTGAGGCAGTCGAGGTGCAACAAGACGGCCTTGGTGTTGAGCAGGTTGATGATGAACATTGTGTGTGGGATCCAGACGCTGACGTTTCTGAAAGGCTTGACCGGATGAGCCAGCTTCATGAGTGCGCTTGAGTGACCGTCCTGGGTACTAGCAGTCAGACTGTTTCAACTTGGAAAGATTTGCTGACAACGTTGGAGTCTGTGAATCATGGACAGCAAGTGCAAGTTTTAACATCAGTACGTAGTCCTTCCAACGATTTCTCCTGCTTGCAGTGTCGGTGTTGAGTCACCTCAGTCAAGCGGCGGACAGTTGGATAATTTCCTCTGATATTCATCCCACCAGCTTGTTGCCTGTGAGACTTTTGCGGAACTCCGGCTTCTTCTGGTCTACAGACCATTTGGAGGAATAACCGTGCAGCAAAAGCTGACTGAAATTCCTGCCAAGTGGTTACAGTCTCGGCAGGCAACATAGCCTTGTGGCTTTTCCACCATTGAGCAGCTGGGCCCTTCAGGTGGAATGTCGCAAAGGTGACGTAACTGTCAGGGGCAACATTACTGATTCCATCTCCCAAAGGATGTCACGAAGCAATCTCAGATCCATAGGATGGTGGAGTTGCCAAACACGGACACGGATTGAGGCGCACAAATGTCTCGGCGAGTTATTATTGGAACATTCTGTTGCTGAGCATTTTGATTTGGGAACTGAGCCAATGTCCGGTCATAACTGCTGCATCAGTGCGGCTCTGAGATAAGGGTGGAGTGGTGGATCGTCAGCCATCCGGCCAAATCAACAGGACAGTTTACAAGAAAAGACTGTCATGTGTAAGGAGTTATTCAGGACGTAACACGAAGAGAATGAACAGGAAGGCCTTAGATGTAAAATAGTAGTCGTTGAAACATACCAATCCATGCACATAGTCGGGTAACATGCGGACAGCACAACGAGCGCAAATTTATAAGCTAGACATTCTAGGCGGCGCGCAGGCACGCGGGTAGGGAAGTACACACGAGACATAGCAAAGGCTACATCAACGTCGGAGAAAACTATTGAGCGGGAATCTGCAAGTGACAAAATAGGGTGCCCTCGATAAAAGGATCCTGTAAGCAGAACCTGGCCCACAATCTGACTCAGGGGAATTTCACGAACTCCGGGTGGATGTTTAGCACGAGAGCCTATTGGAGTAGTAAAATTTAACCCGAATAGGAGAGATCATAAGTCCCAGCAGTAAGGTCACGGAGTAAAGATCCTAATACCACCCAATTGGCGACGTGGCCCGTAAGCCACACACCAAGTTAGTTAAAAACAGTTTGAGTTGCCCACTAGACCAACTTCGGCCAGGAGTTGGAAAGGGGGGTTCCTACGCTTCAGTCGTCTCTGATACCCAACTTGTGACGCCCCCGGGCCCGATCGTGCCTATCATACATGCACATGCAACGAAGATCAGCCTAGGACTCACGGGAAGATTCACTCCCACACAACTCAAACACATAAATAAGTCATAACAAAAGCTCTTTATCTGCCAGCATCCAGGGCCTCGAGGGGGCGTCG
>JAAAXO010000010.1:30968-56045 GCA_011799875.1 Thinopyrum elongatum | reverse complement strand
CCAACACGGTAGATGCCTTTCATCGGGGTGACCTCGCAAATAAGCCTGATCACCAGGGTTGAAAGTCCCACCCCATCGTTTGCGATCATAGTTGCTCTTTGGCGGTCCTGAGCCGCCTTGAGATTTCCCGGACAATACGAACTTTGTTCTTCGGGCGTGTTGATAATATCCGGACCCACGACGGCTTCGTTCCACCCAGTTTCTGACCAATTCAGAGGGGTTTCGACACTTTACGTCCCATAGAGTACTTCGAGGGGGCCATTTTCAACTGGCTTGATAGCTGTTGTTATAAAGAGAACTCAGCTCCGGAAGAGATTCTTCCCACTGTCTTGCCGAAAGAAATAACACAAGCCGAAGCATGTCTTCAAGCACTTGATTGACTCGTTCGACTTGGCCTTGGGAATGGGGGTGATAAGCTGAACTCCAGGTTATATGAGTTCCTCATATCGCTGTTTGAAAACTTTCCCAGAATTTGGAAGTGAAAAGACCGCCACGGTCCGAACTGATCTCCTTCGGAATACCGTGGAGTGATACAATTCTGGAGATATACAACTCTGCTAACTGACTAGCAGTGATAGTTTCTTTGACAGGCAGAAAGTGTGCAACCTTAGAGAGTTGGTCGATGACGACAAGAATAGCATCGTGACCCTTCTGTGACCTGGGAAGTCCTGTAACGAAATCCATCTGAACCTTATCCCATTTCCATAGAGGAATAGGAAGTGGTTGCAGAATTCCAGCTGGCTTCTGATGTTCTGCTTTAACGCGTCGACACACATCACATTCAGCAACATAACGAGCAATGTCCTGCTTCATTTTAGACCACCAGTACCTTTGACGGAGATCACGATACATCTTGGTGCTACCCGGATGAATAGACAATGGTGTGTCATGTGCCTCCTTCATTACTTTGTCAGTCATGAGTTCGAAATGAGGTACCACAATGCGGTTTCTGAAATACAAGGTTCCATCTTCGGACAGCGAGAAATCCCTGTACTTTACAAGGTGAAGGTCTTTCTTCATCAGATCAACTTCAGCATCTTTAGCTTGCGCATTCTTAACAGCTTTCTGAAGATCTGATAGAACCCTGTGGAACAATACGCAGATTTAGCTTGCACAGTTGTTCAAAAAGTCGAGGTTGAGCTCGCCTAACCATGAGGTTGTCGCAATAGGACTTGCGGCTTAAGGCATCAGCCATCACGTTAGCCTTGCCAGGGGTATAGGATATACCCAAATCATAGTCCGCAATGGCCTCCATCCATCTTTGCTGACGGAGGTTTAGAGATGGCTGAGTGAACAAGTACTTCAGACTTTTATGATCCGTGTATATCTCGCAACGATTACCGAGGAGGTAATGTCGCCATAACTGTAGTGCATAGATGACAGCAGCTAGTTCTAGATCATGTACCGGATAATTCTCTTCATGTGGGCGCAACTGACGAGAGCCATAAGCAATCACTTTACGCTCTTGCATTAGGACACAGCCTAATCCTTCACGGGATGCGTCACAATAGATCACAAAGTCTTTGTGGGTATCTGGAGGAGATAGTACTGGGGCAGATGTTAGCTTGTCTTTGAGTGCTTGAAAACTTTCCTGACAATTGTCTGTCCATTCGAACTTAACGCCCTTGTGAAGCAGATCAGTCAAAGGCTTAGCAATCTTGGAAAAGTTCTCGACAAATCGACGGCAATAGCTTGCAAGGCCGAGAAAACTTCTCACTTGCTTGACATTCTTCGGAGGAGTCCAGTCCAGAATAGCCTGAACTCGTTCTGGGTTAACGGCAATGCCATCTTTGGAAATCACATGACCAAGATATGTCACTTCAGATAACCAGAACTCGCATTTGGAGTATTTGGCATACAACTGGTGTTCTCGGAGCCTTTCCAGTACAAGACGGAGGTGTTCAGCATGTTCTTCCTTATTCTTCGAATATACCAGAATATCATCCAGATATACCACGACAAATTTGTCGAGGTAATCCATGAAGATGTAATTCATCAGACGGGAGAATGTGGCTGGAGCATTTGTTAAGCCAAACGACATGACCGTGTACTCGTAGGAGCCATAACGAGTAACAAACGCAGTCTTCGGAATATCCTCTTCGCGAACACGGATCTGATGGTAACCCAACCTCAAATCAAGCTTAGAGAATACTGAGGAACCGGCAAGCTGATCATACAAATCATTGATCCGAGGAAGCGGATATTTGTTCTGGATGGTGGCTTGGTTAATGGGTCGATAATCCTGAACCAATCGGTTAGTTCCATCCTTCTTCTTAACGAAGAGTGAAGGTGCTCCCCAAGCGGAGGAACTGGGCCGGATGAAGCCCTTCTTAAGTGACGTGTCGATTTCCTCCTTAAGTTCAAGAAGGTGGTGCGGAGGCATCTTGTAAGGACGCTTTGCAATAGGAGTTATGCCTGGTTTCAAGTCGATGACAAACTCAACAGCTCTAGCAGGGGGTATTCCTGGAAGTTCTTCTGGAAATACATCTTGAAAATCACGAACACTGGAACGTTCTCGATGCCTTCAAGAGGTGAAGCATTCAATGCATTCAGAACATATATCTGGCTCTCAGCATCTTGAGCTATTCGGGCTGAGTATTTGACTATCTGGCCAGATGGGTGTGTGACCTGGTCTGTCTTAGTAGCACAGTCAATCAAAGCATTGTGGGCTGTCAACCAGTCCATACCGAGAATGATGTCTATGTCGGAAGGTCCAAGAGCAATAAGGGAAGCGGAGAACGTCAACCCTTCAATTTTGATCTGATTGTTGTGACTTACCATCTTGGTTTGCCACCTAGAACGGGGAGTGATAATCTCTAATGGTGTGGGCAATAACTCTAGAGGTAGCTCATGTCGCTGAGCAAATTGTGGAGACACAAAGGAATGTGATGCCCCGGAATCAAAGAGAACAGAAGCTGTAACTGAATTAACTGACAGAGTTCCCATCACGATTTTTGGAGACTCACGAGCTTCTCCAATTTTGACGTGAGTAACCTGGCCTCGGTCCATAGCAGACATCCTGGCCTTACGATTTCTGCAACGATGGGTTCGATGGACCTTCGTACGACCATCAGGAGGACGTGGTACATCCTGAGGAGAAGCCATAACATTAGGCGGTCCATCATGAACCGTTAGCTGTCTCGGCGGTGAAGGCAGTCGAGGTGCAACATAAGACGGCCTTGGTGTTGGAGCAGGTTGATGATGAACATTGTGTGGGATCCAGACTCGACGTTTCTGAACAGGCTGACCCGAGGATGAGCCAGCTTCATGAGTGCGCTTGAGTGACTCCTGGTACTCAGTCAGAGCTGTTTCAACTTGGAAAGATTTGCTGACAAGCGTTGCGAAGTCTGTGAAATCATGGACAGCAAGTGCAAGTTTTACATCAGTACGTAGTCCTTCACGGAATTTCTCCTGCTTGCGAGTGTCGGTGTTGACGTCATCCTCAGCATAGCGGGACAGTTCGATAAATTTCCTCTGATATTCATCCACAGCCATTTTGTCCTGTGAGAGTTTGCGGAACTCCTGCTTCTTCTGGTCTATCAGACCTTGAGGAATATACCGTGCACGAAAAGCTGACTGAAATTCCTGCCAAGTGGTTACAGTCTCTGCAGGCAACATAGCCTTGTGGCTTTCCCACCATTGAGCAGCTGGGCCCTTCAGGTGGAATGTCGCAAAGGTGACGTAACTGTCAGGGGCAACATTAGCTGATTCCATCTCAAACAGGATGTCACGAAGCCAATCATCAGCATCCATAGGATTGGTGGAGTTGCAGAAAACGGACGGATTGAGGCGCACAAATTCTGCCAGAGTTATTGGAACATTCTGTTGCTGAGCATTTTGATTTGGGAACTGAGCCAATAGTCCGGTCATAAACTGCTGCATCATTGCGGCCATATAGGGTGGAGGTGGTGGATCGTCAGCCATCCTGCCAAATCAACAGGAGCAGTTTAGCAAGAAAGACTGCATGTGTAAGGAGTTATTCAGGACGTAACACGAGAGATGAACAGGAAGGCCATTAGATGTAAAATAGTAGTCGTTGAAAGACATACCAATCCATGCACATAGTCGGGTACATGCGGACAGCACAACGGCGCAAATTTAGAAGCTAGACATTCTAGGCGGCGCGCAGGCACGCGGTAGGGAAGTACACAACGAGACATAGCAAAGGCTACATCAACGTCGGAGAAAACTATTGGAGCGAGGAATCTGCAAGTGACAAAATAGGGTGCCCTCGATAAAAGGATCCTGTAAGCAGAACCTGGCCCACAATCTTGAAGCAAGGGGGATATTTTCAGAACTCCGGGTGGATGTGAGCACGAGAGCCTAATGTTGGAGTTAGTAAAATTTTAACCCGAATAGGAGAGAGATCAGAGTCCCAGAGTAAAGGTCAAGGAGTAAAAGATCCTAATACCACCCAATTGGCGACGTGGGCCCGTAAGCCACACAGCCAAGTTAGTAAAACAGTTTTGGACCACTAGACTCAACTTCGGCCAAGGAGTTGGAAAGGGGGGTTCCTACAGTCAGTCGGCTCTGATACCAACTTGTGACGCCCCCGGCCCGATCGTGCACTAATCATACATGCAAATGCACACGATCAAGCCTAAGGACTCACGGGAAGATATCACAACACAACTCTAAAACATAAATAAAGTCATACAAGCTTTATATTACAAGCCAGGGGCCTCGAGGGCTCGAATACATAAGCTTGCGAACAAGCGTCAGCGGAAGCATCAGATATCTGAGTACAGATATGAAATAGAAACAGAAAGGCCTTTAGAAAGGCGGGGCAAAATAAAACACTACGATCGAAAGGCGAAGGCCTCCTGCCTGGGACCCTCCGATCCTACTCCTGGTCGTCAGTCAACTCGTAGTAGTATCCATCCTCTGGGTAGTAGTAGTAGCGATCGTCGGGGCATCTGTCTCAGGGGGCTCCGTCCTCTGGTCACGTCAAACTGATATGGGGAGAAAAAGGAAAGCAAAGCAACCGTGAGTACTCAGAAGTACTCAGCAAGCAAGGATCTACACTACATATGCAACATTATCAAGGGGAGGCTGTATATGTGGACTGGGCTGCAGAAATGCCAGAATAGAGAGAAGGCCTAGTCCTATCGAAGACTAGCATCTTCAGCGGTCTTGCAGCAGTAGAAGAGAGTAGAACAATACCATATAATGTAGCAGTAATAATATCAACCTCACCCAGAGATCCTTTCTCGACTCCCTGCGAGAAAGCAATCCCAGAGCCATAAAGTCATCAAACCTCGTCCTGAGATCCTTTCTCGACTCCCTGTGAGAAAGCGATCCCAGAGCCAATACAGTCTTCAACCTGTTAACGTCTCAAGGGTCCAGTTCTAGTTGTATCGATCGGGATACAACTCCGAGTGTCCTTTACCGTAGGACCGGCTATCGATAGAAGTGTTCTTCCCTGCAGGGGTGCACCAACTTACCCAACACGCTCGATTAACTCCGGCCGGACACACTTTCCTGGGTCATGCCCGGCCTCGGCCAAACGACACATCGCAACCCTACCTACAGCTCAGCAGAGAGGTCCCCGTCGGTCTACATCCTAAGCGCTCAGAGGTCTTGGGCCATCGCCCTGTGCACTCCGAGTCGTTGCGTGCAGGGGGAAGCCAGGCACCAGGGGGGCGCCGGTCCGTCCCGGCCGCAAGGCTGAACTAGACGTCTGACAGAGCTTTCGGCTGATGCTACGATGCAGAACGCCCATACTATGCCCACGTGATGGTTAGTGCTATCAGACCAGAGGCCTGCTCGGATCAAATATCCAAATCGTTAGGACTAGTGGCTTGCGGTAACGAGCAGAGACTCACGAAAGATGTGACCCCGTCGCCCCGTCTCGAGGACTTGCTGCAAGGGTTAAGAATGCCCGGCCGCGCCTCGTATTCACCACTCGGGCACCACACTGGCAACCCGCCTTCACATCACACGCGGGTACCCCTCAGGGTCGACCCGCCTTTCCAAGTAACATTGTAAAGTCCAAGTATCCGTGTGTCCATAACATCAGGGAATCCGAGGTATCACCCTCATTGAATTCCCACTCGATGTATCCGTCAAGGTGAACTCGGAGGAATCACCCTCACTGGGTCCACACTTGAGGTGTTGTACGACAGCGTCGTTATCGGAAGCGGTGAAGGAGGAATCGCCCTCGATGACCACGACCGAATAGCTACTCTACAGAGTTAACATCAGAAGTGCTACTTGAGGTTTCACCCTCGGCACTCGATAGTAACGCTGCAGTGTCATTACAACTAAGGGGGGTGATGTGCGGTGTCGGGTCCTGGTCTTCAATCCCATTGATCGGGTCTTCTGACGATCCAGCGCGGCAGTCGGGGTAAGTGGGGTCACTGATAGGTCTCTACCCAGCCTAGACTAAACAGTTTAGGATATGCAGGTAAATATCAACAGCAGGCTACAATAAACAGGCTATGCATCAGAATAGGTAAAGCAGTAGCAGCAGCAATTCTAATGCAAGCATGGGAAATTAGAATGGGTGATATCGGGATGATCAAAGGGGGGGGGGCTTGCCTGGTTGCTCGGCGGCAAGGGCAAGGTCGTCAATGGTGTCTTCGGGCTCCGGAGCTGCGTCGGTCTCGGGGACGACGTCGGTGTCGGGGTCTAACGAGAGAGAAGAGGGGGAGGAAACAGTATAAATACACAGCAAATCATGAGCAACGCAAAGTACGGCATGACAATATGCAGTGCCGGGTGTGTTCTAACGTGTGGTTGCACGTCACCGAGGAAGGAGGAATCCATCCGGGAATGTTTTCCCGGTTCCGGACATTTGTCAGACAGATGACCGGAGGGGAACGGTTGCACGTTCGGATAGTTAGAGACGCGTGACGGACAAACGGAGCGCGTATTCGAATTCGTCTCGTCGTTCTGAGCAACTCTCATGTACAAAGTTTTTCCATTGGAGTTACGGATTAAAAGATATGATTTTCTAAAGTTTTTATTGATTTCTGAAATTTATTTAAATCAAACATTATCCGAAACAGTGTCTTGCTGACGTCAGCATGACGTCAGCATGATGTCAGGACCAGTGGGTCCCACCTGTCATACTCACATTAGGCTAATCAGGTTAACTAATTAATTTACTGTTTAATTAACACTAACTACTTAATTAGAGTAACCTAATCAGGATTAATTAACTTAATTAATTAACTAATTAATTATTTAATTAATTAATTATTTTTATTTATTTTAATTTTTAATTTTTCAAAAAAAAACATTTCGGGGTGGGGCCCTGGGGTCAGTGGCCCAGGGGCGGACATGTCCGCGGCGCGCACGTCTGGGCGCCGGACATGTCTGGTGTAACACCCCCGGTGTTTAACTACAGTAATCCCATCTTGATTATGCCACGTCAGCATGATTAACAGTGCATGATCATCATTTGCATCATAATGCATTTCAGCTTCTAACTCAAAATCCAAATTTAAATGAAAGTGGAAAATTAAAGTTGTTCAAACTGGGAAACTAAAATGTGCCTCATGTTGCAAATATTCCCATAGCATTTATAAAAATGATTGCAACATTAGTTGGAATTGTAATACGACTCGAGCAACAAGGAACAACAGCAACATAGCACTATTCAATCCTTTTTCAATTTAAATAAAATCCAAACAAAAAGATATGGACCCCAAACCAATTTCTAGCAGTGACAAATAATACACTGTAAATAATGGAGCAAGTCTCATATTTTACAAAAGTCTTTTGGACTAAAAATAAAAGACAAAACAGAAAAAGGAATAAAGAAAAACAGAAAAAGAACAAAAGAAAATAAAGCCCCCCCCCCCTCGCTGGGCCTCGGCCCAGCTGGCCACTGGGCTAGCCAGGCCGGCCCAGCCGGCGCCCACTCCCCTCCCCCATATCTCCCACCCCCACCCTAACCCATATCCTCTACCCCCCCCGCCCACCCCCTCCTCTCATTCCCCCCGCCCCCCCCCCCGAGTCCAGAAATTCTGATCGGATCGACCCCCGTCGCCCGTCGCCGGCCGGCCGTCCCCGACCGCCTCCCCGCGCCGATCTGCCTCGCCTGTCGCCTCTCCTACCGCCTCCTCCACTCGACCCCCCTCCCCTGGATCGGACCGGGGCAGAGGCGCCCCGATCCCGTCGACCGTCGCCGCGCTCCCCGCCGATGCTCGCGCTCGCTTCCGCCTCGCCGCCCGCGCTCGGACGCCGTCGCCGGGACCTCGCCTTCCCGTCTCCTCCCCGAATCGCCTCAGCGAGCGCTCGCACCCGTCGCCGCTGCCCGACGCCGTCGTCCCCGAGCCCCGCTGCCCGTGCCCTACAACGCCGGTGAGGCCTCGGCCTCGGCCTCCCTCCCTTGTGCGCGCACCCCACCCCGCGCCCCGGCCGCGCCCGCAACGCCCTCGTCGCGCTCCGCCCGCGTCCCTGCCTCACCGCGCGTGCGCGCTCGCCCGCGCCTGCTCGCGCATGCACAGGCGCCCGCGCTGCCGCTCCCATCGCCGTCGCCGCGCTCCTGCCGCCGCCTCTGCTCGCCTCCCCTTGCGCCTTGGTCACCGGCCACCGCCCGCGCCCACCGCGCGCCCGGGCTCACGCGCGACCACGCCCAGGCCGGCCCCGCTCGTCGCCTCTGCCCACGCCCGCTGCTGCAGCCGCGCGCGCAGCTCTGCTGCCCCGGCTCCACCGCGCCGCCGCTCGCCATCCGACGGGCCACCGCGCACGGCCGCCCCTGCCCCGCCCGCGCTCGCCTCCCGCCCGCACGCGGCCCCGCTCACGCCGGCGATCGTCTCCGCCTCACCCGCTGGCCGCACCCGTGCGCCCGTATGCGCACCGGACATGTCCGGTGCCCAAACGGGCACAACCCGGACATGTCCGGCCGTGCCACTGACCGGTGGGCCCTGCCCCCCCTGAGGCAATGACAGATGGTGCCCAGCCCCTAAAAACGAATTAAAAGAAAATGTAATAAAAAAAAAATTAAAATAAATAAAAATAATTAATTAGTTAATTAATTAAGTTAATTAATCCTGATTAGGTTAATTTAATTAAGTAGTTAGTGTTAATTAAACAGTAATTTAATTAGTTAATCCCTAATTAACCTAACAGCCTATGACAGGTGGGACCCACTGGTCCTGACGTCATGCTGACGTCATGCTGACGTCAGCAAGACACTGTTTCGGATAATGTTAATTTAAATAATTAATTAAATTCCAGAAATTAATAAAAAAAACTTTAGAAAATCATATAAAATAATCCGTAGCTCAGATGAAAATACTTTGTACATGAAAGTTGCTCAGAATGACGAGACGAATCGGAATACGCGGTCCGTTCGTCCGTCACGCGTCCCTAACTATCCGAACTTGCAACCGTTCCCCTCTTATCCTCTGTCCGATAATTCCAAAGACCCGGGAAATATCGTCAGATATTCTCCCGCTCCGTCTGTTACGTGTGATGCTGCGTTAGACTACCCCTAGCACCGTGTATCGTATTTGTCATGGTCATGTTTGCTATATATTTATACTGTTTCCTCCCCCTCTTCTCTCTCGATAGCCCCCGACCCCGACGTCATCCCCGAGACCGACGCAACTCCGGAGCCCGAAGACACCATAGACGACCTTGCCCTTGCCGCCGAGCAACCAGGCAAGCCCCCCCTTTGATCATCCCGATATCGCCCATTCTAATTTCCCATGCTTGCATTAGAATTGCTGCTACTACTGCCTTACCTATTCTGATGCATAGCCTGTTTATTGTAGCCTGCTGTTGATATTTACCTGCATATCCTAAACTGTTTAGTCTAGGCTGGGTAGAGACCTATCAGTGACCCCACTTACCCCGACTGCCGCGCTGGATCGTCAGAAGACCCGATCAACGGGATTGAAGACCAGGACCCGACACCGCACATCAGCCCCCTTAGTTGTAACGACACTGCAGCGTTACTATCGAGTGCCGAGGGTGAAACCTCTTGTAGCACTTCTGATGTTAACTCTGTAGAGTAGCTATTCGGTCGTGGTCATCGAGGGTGATTCCTCCTTCACCGCTTCCGATAACGACGCTGTCGTACAACACCTCAAGTGTGGACCCAGTGAGGGTGATTCCTCCGAGTTCACCTTGACGGATACATCGAGTGGGAATTCAATGAGGGTGATACCTCGGATTCCCTGATGTTATGGACACACGGATACTTGGACTTTACAATGTTACTTGGAAAGGCGGGTCGACCCCGAGGGGTACCCGCGTGTGATGTGAAGGCGGGTTGCCAGTGTGGTGCCCGAGTGGTGAATACGAGGCGCGGCCGGGCATTCTTAACCCTTGCCGCAAGTCCTCGAGACGGGGCGACGGGGTCACATCTTTCGTGAGTCTCTGCTCGTTTCCGCAAGCCCCTAGACCACTTACGATTTGGATATTTGATCCGAGCAGGCCTCTGGTCTGATAGCACTAACCATCATGTGGGCATAGTATGGGCGTTCTGCATCGTATGCATCAGCCGAAAGCTCTGTCAGATGTCCAGTTCAGCAGTGCGGCATGGAGTGATTGGCGCCATCCATATACAGAGGTGGTGCTTGGATCTGGGCCATGTACGCAACGACCCGGAGGGCGAGGGGCGATGGCCAAGACCCCCTTGCGCTTAGGATGTAGACCGGCGGGGACCTCTCTGCTGAGCTGTAGGTAGGGTTGCGATGTGTCGTTTGGCCGAGGCCGGGCATGACCCAGGAAAGTGTGTCCGGCCGAAGTTAATCGAGCGTGTTGGGTAAGTTGGTGCACCCCTGCAGGGAAGAACATTTCTATCGATAGCCGGTCCTACGGTAAAGGACACTCGGAGTTGTATCCTGATTGATACAATTTAGAACTGGATACTTGTGATGAGACCTGTATATATGGCTCTAGGATTGCTTTCTCGCAGGGAGTCGAGAAAGGATCTCTGGGTGGGGTTGATATTATTACTGCTACATTATATTGTATTGTTCTACTCTCTTCTACTGCTGGAAGATCGCTGAAGATGCTAGTCTTCGATAGGACTAGGCCTTCTCTCTATTCTGGCATTTCTGCAGCCCAGTCCACATATACAGCCTCCCCTTGATAATGTTGCATATGTAGTGTAGATCCTTGCTTGCTGAGTACTTCTGAGTACTCACGGTTGCTTTGTTTTCCTTTTTCTCCCCATATCAGTTTGACGTGACCAGAGGACGGAGCCCCCTGAGACAGATGCCCCGACGATCGTTACTACTACTACCCAGAGGATGGATACTACTACGAGTTGACTGACGACCAGGAGTAGGATCGGAGGGTCCCAGGCAGGAGGCCTTCGCCTTTCGATCGTAGTGTTTTATTTTGCCCCGCCGTTCTAAAGGCCTTTCTGTTTCTATTTCATATCTGTACTCAGATATCTGATGCTTCTGCTGACGCTTGTTCGCAAGCTTATGTATTCGAGCCCTCGAGGCCCCTGGCTTGTAATATAAAGCTTGTATGACTTTATTTATGTTTTAGAGTTGTGTTGTGATATCTTCCCGTGAGTCCTTAGGCTTGATCGTGTGCATTTGCGTGTATGATTAGTGCACGATCGGGCCGGGGGCGTCACAAGTTGGTATCAGAGCCGATTGCCTGTAGGAATCCCCTTTCCAACTCCTTGGCCGAAGTTGAGTCTAGTAACCGAAAACTGTTTTACTAACTTGGCTGTGTGGCTTACGGGCCCACGTCGCCAATTGGGAGGTATTAGTATCTTTTATTCCTCATCTTTACTCTGGGACTCTGACCTCTCTTCCTTTCGGGTTAACTAAAGTTTACTAACGCCGACACTTAGGATCTCGTAATTCTCGTCCACCCGGAGAGCTGGATATATGTGCGATTTCCCTGACATTGATCTGATTAGTCTGATAATCATTTTCCTTTCCATTGTTTTGTTTAACCTTTCTCTCCGAGATCGGTTATACTTCTCCTTGTCTTTTGACAATCATGAGTTTCCTCTGTTTCAGATGGATCGTTTGTTTCCACCACACCCTGCGACGCAGCTACCAGCTGTTCGAGCAGGGATACATCCAGAGTACATTCTTTATCCACTGGGGCAGATGTCAATCCGTTACAATACCCCAGTACTATCTCCTCCAGATACCCGCAAAGACTTTGTGATCTATTGTGACGCATCCCGTGAAGGATTAGGCTGTGTCCTAATGCAAGAGCGTAAGGTGATTGCTTATGGCTCTCGTCAGTTGCGCCCACATGAAGAGAATTATCCGGTACATGATCTAGAACTAGCTGCTGTGATCTATGCATTGCAGTTATGGCGACATTACCTTCTCGGTAATCGTTGCGAGATCTACACGGATCATAAAAGTCTGAAGTACTTGTTTACTCAACCATCTCTAAACCTCCGTCAGCAAAGATGGATGGAGGCCATTGCGGACTATGATTTGGGTATATCCTATACCCCTGGCAAGGCTAACGTGATGGCTGATGCCTTAAGCCGCAAGTCCTATTGCGACAACCTCATGGTTAGGCGAGCTCAACCTCGTCTTTTTGAAGAACTATGCAAGCTAAATCTGCGTATTGTTCCACAGGGATCTCTTAATAACCTTGTGATACAACCAGATCTTGAGAAAGCTGTTAAGGATGCGCAAGCTAAAGATGCTGAAATTGACCTCATGAAGAAAGACCTTCACCTTGTAAAGTACAGGGATTTCTCGCTGTTTGAAGATGGAACCTTGTATTTCAGAGACCGCATTGTAGTACCTTGCTTTGATATTATGACTGACAAAGTCATGAAGGAGGCACATGATACCCCGCTGTCTATTCATCCGGGTAGCACCAAGATGTATCGTGATCTCCGTCAAAGGTACTGGTGGTCTAGAATGAAGTAAGACATTGCTTGATATGTTGCTGAATGTGATGTGTGTCGTCGTGTTAAAGCAGAACATCAGAAACCAGCTGGAATTCTGCAACCACTTCCTATTCCTCTATGGAAATGGGATAAGGTTCAGATGGATTTCGTTACAGGACTTCCCAGGTCACAGAAGGGTCACGATGCTATTCTTGTCGTCGTCGACCAACTCTCCAAAGTTGCACACTTTCTGCCTGTCAAGGAGACGATCACTGCTAGTCAGTTAGCAGAGTTATATATCTCCAGAATTGTTTCACTCCACGGTATCCCGAAAGAGATCAGTTCCGACCGTGGCAGCATATTCACTGGTCATTTCTGGGAAAGTTTCCAAAAAGCTATGGGAACTCATATTACTTGGAGTTCAGCATATCACCCCCAGTCTCAAGGCCAAGTCGAACGAGTCAACCAGGTGCTTGAAGATATGCTTCGAGCTTGTGTTATTTCTTTCGGCAAGAAGTGGGAAGAATCTCTTCCGTATGCCGAGTTCTCTTATAACAACAGCTATCAAGCCAGCTTGAAAATGGCCCCCTTTGAAGTTCTCTATGGACGTAAATGTCGAACCCCTCTGAATTGGTCGGAAACTGGGGAACGACCTCTTGTTGGGCCGGATATTATTCAACACGCCGAAGAACAAGTTCGTATTGTCCGGGAAAATCTCAAGGCGGCTCAGGACCGCCAGAAGAGCAACTATGATCGCAAACGATGGGGTTTGACTTATCAACCTGGTGATCAAGCTTATCTTCGTGTCACTCCTATGAAAGGCACTCACCGTTTCGGAATCAAGGGCAAGCTAGCTCCACGCTACATTGGTCCTTTCCGCATTGTTGCAAGACGTGGTCAAGTGGCGTATAAATTGGATTTGCCGCCGCAATTCTCTCATATCCACGACGTCTTCCATGTGTCGCAACTTCGTAAATGCTTCAAGGAATCTCCGCACCGATCTGTGGATCACGAGATGCTTGAATTGCAAGATGATCTATCTTATAAGGAGCATCCGATCCGCATTCTCGATGAAGCTGAACGTCGAACCCGTCAGAAGGTTACCAAGTTCCTCAAAGTGCAGTGGTCAAACCATACTGAAGATGAAGCCACTTGGGAACGCGAGGATCATCTTCGCAAGGAATACCCCGAACTTTTTCCTTCTACTTCTTAATTCTCGGGACGAGAATTCTTGTTAGTAGAGGACATTTGTAACACCCCCGGTGTTTAACTACAGTAATCCCATCTTGATTATGCCACGTCAGCATGATTAACAGTGCATGATCATCATTTGCATCATAATGCATTTCAGCTTCTAACTTAAAATCCAAATTTAAATGAAAGTGGAAAATAAAAGTTGTTCAAACTGGGAAACTAAAATGTGCCTCATGTTGCCAATATTCCCATAGCATTTATAAAAATGATTGCAACATTAGTTGGAATTGTAATAGGACTCGAGCAACAAGGAACAACAGCAACATAGCACTATTCAATCCTTTTTCAATTTAAATAAAATCCAAACAAAAAGATATGGACCCCAAACCAATTTCTAGCAGTGACAAATAATACACTGTAAATAATGGAGCAAGTCTCATATTTTACAAAAGTCTTTTGGACTAAAAATAAAAGACAAAACAGAAAAAGGAATAAAGAAAAACAGAAAAAGAACAAAAGAAAATAAAGCCCCCCCCCCTCGCTGGGCCTCGGCCCAGCTGGCCACTGGGCTAGCCAGGCCGGCCCAGCCGGCGCCCACTCCCCTCCCCCATATCTCCCACCCCCACCCGCTGAAGATGCTAGTCTTCGATAGGTACTAGGCCTTCTCTCTATTCTGGCATTTCTGGCAGCCCAGTCCACATATACACATCCTCCCCTTGATAATGTTGGCTATGTAAGTGTAGATCCTTGCTTGCTGAGTACTTCTGAGTACTCCACGGTTTGCTTTGTTTCCTTTTCTCCCCATATCATTTTGACGTGACCAGAGGACGGAGCCCCCTCTGAGACAGAGCCCGACGATCGTTACTACTACTACCCAGAGGATGGATACTACTACGAGTTGCTGACGACCAGGAGTAGGATCGGAGGGGTCCCAGGCAGGAGGCCTTCTGCCTTTCGATCGTAGTGTTTTATTTTGCCCCGCCGTTCTAAAGCGCCTTCTGTTTCTATTTCATATCTGTACTCAGATATCTGATGCTTCCTGCTGACGCTTGTTCGCATCTTATGTATTCGAGCCCTCGAGGCCCGGCTTGTAATATAAAGCTTGTATGACTTTTATTTGTTAGAGTTGTGTTTGATATCTTCCCTGTGAGTCCTTAGGCTTGATCTGTGCATTTGCGTGTATGATTAGTGCACGATCGGCCGGGGGCTTCACATTGGTATCAGAGCCGATTGCCTGTAGGAATCCCCTTTCCAACTCCTTGGCCGAAGTTGAGTCTAGTAACCGAAATGTTTTACTACTGGCTGTGTGGCTTACGGGCCCACGTCGCCAATTGGGGTATTAGTATCTTTTATTCCTCATCTTTACTCTGGGCCTCTGACTCTCTTCCTTTCCGGGTTAACTAAAGTTACTAACGCCGACACTTAGGATCTCGTAATTTCTCGTCCACACCCGGAGCTGATATATGTGCGATTTCCCTGACATTGATCTGATTAATCCTGATAATCATTTTCCTTTCCATTGTTTTGTTAACCTTTCTCTCCGAGATCGGTTATACTTCTCCTGTCTTTTGACAATCATGAGTTTCCCTCTGTTTCAGATGGATCGTTTGTTTCCACCACACCCTGCGACGCGCTACCCAGCCTGTTCGAGCAGGGAATACATCCAGAGTACATTCTTTCCACTGGGGCAGATGTCAAATCCGTACAATACCCCAGTACTATCTCCTCCAGATACCCGCAAAGACTTTGTGATCTATTGTGACGCATTCCCGCCCGCGCCCACCGCGCGCCCGGGCTCGCGCGCGACCACGCCCAGGCCGGCCCCGCTCGTCGCCTCTGCCCACGCCCGCTGCTGCAGCCGCGCGCGCAGCTCTGCTGCCCCGGCTCCACCGCGCCGCCGCTCGCCGTCCGACGGGCCACCGCGCCCGGCCGCCCCTGCCCCGCCCGCGCTCGCCTCCCGCCCGCGCGCGGCCCCGCTCACGCCGGCGCCCGTCTCCGCCTCACCCGCTGGCCGCACCCGTGCGCCCGTATGCGCACCGGACATGTCCGGTGCCCAAACGGGCACAACCCGGACATGTCCGGCCGTGCCACTGACCGGTGGGCCCTGCCCCCCCTGAGGCAATGACAGATGGGGCCCAGCCCCTAAAAAGGAATTAAAAGAAAATGTAATAAAAAAAATAAATAAAAAAAATAAAAATAATTAATTAATTAAATAATTAATTACTTAATTAATTAAGTTAATTAATCCTGATTAGGTTAATTTAATTAAGTAGTTAGTGTTAATTAAACAGTAATTTAATTAGTTAATCACTAATTAACCTAACAGCCTATGACAGGTGGGACCCACTGGTCCTGACGTCATGCTGACGTCATGCTGACGTCAGCAAGACACTGTTTCGGATAATGTTAATTTAAATAATTAATTAAATTCCAGAAATTAATAAAAAAAACTTTAGAAAATCATATAAAATAATCCGTAGCTCAGATGAAAATACTTTGTACATGAAAGTTGCTCAGAACGACGAGACGAATCGGAATACGCGGTCCGTTCGTCCGTCACGCGTCCCTAACTATCCGAACTTGCAACCGTTCCCCTCTTATCCTCTGTCCGATAATTCCAAAGACCCGGGAAATATCGTCAGATATTCTCCCGCTCCGTCTGTTACGTGTGATGCTGCGTTAGACTACCCCTAGCACCGTGTATCGTATTTGTCATGCTCATGTTTGCTATATATTTATACTGTTTCCTCCCCCTCTTCTCTCTCGATAGCCCCCGACCCCGACGTCGTCCCCGAGACCGACGCAACTCCGGAGGCCGAAGACACCATAGACGACCTTGCCCTTGCCGCCGAGCAACCAGGCAAGCCCCCCCTTTGATCATCCCGATATCGCCCATTCTAATTTCCCATGCTTGCATTAGAATTGCTGCTACTACTGCCTTACCTATTTTGATGCATAGCCTGTTTATTGTAGCCTGCTGTTGATATTTACCTGCATATCCTAAACTGTTTAGTCTAGGCTGGGTAGAGACCTATCAGTGACCCCACTTACCCCGACTGCCGCGCTGGATCGTCAGAAGACCCGATCAACGGGATTGAAGACCAGGACCCGACACCGCACATCACCCCCCTTAGTTGTAACGACACTGCAGCGTTACTATCGAGTGCCGAGGGTGAAACCTCTTGTAGCACTTCTGATGTTAACTCTGTAGAGTAGCTATTCGGTCGTGGTCATCGAGGGTGATTCCTCCTTCACCGCTTCCGATAACGACGCTGTCGTACAACACCTCAAGTGTGGACCCAGTGAGGGTGATTCCTCCGAGTTCACCTTGACGGATACATCGAGTGGGAATTCAATGAGGGTGATACCTCGGATTCCCTGATGTTATGGACACACGGATACTTGGACTTTACAATGTTACTTGGAAAGGCGGGTCGACCCCGAGGGGTACCCGCGTGTGATGTGAAGGCGGGTTGCCAGTGTGGTGCCCGAGTGGTGAATACGAGGCGCGGCCGGGCATTCTTAACCCTTGCCGCAAGTCCTCGAGACGGGGCGACGGGGTCACATCTTTCGTGAGTCTCTGCTCGTTTCCGCAAGCCCCTAGACCACTTACGATTTGGATATTTGATCCGAGCAGGCCTCTGGTCTGATAGCACTAACCATCACGTGGGCATAGTATGGGCGTTCTGCATCGTATGCATCAGCCGAAAGCTCTGTCAGATGTCCAGTTCAGCAGTGCGGCATGGAGTGATTGGCGCCATCCATATACAGAGGTGGTGCTTGGATCTGGGCCATGTACGCAACGACCCGGAGGGCGAGGGGCGATGGCCAAGACTCCCTTGCGCTTAGGATGTAGATCGGCGGGGACCTCTCTGCTGAGCTGTAGGTAGGGTTGCGATGTGTCGTTTGGCCGAGGCCGGGCATGACCCAGGAAAGTGTGTCCGGCCGAAGTTAATCGAGCGTGTTGGGTAAGTTGGTGCACCCCTGCAGGGAAGAACATTTCTATCGATAGCCGGTCCTACGGTAAAGGACACTCGGAGTTGTATCCTGATTGATACAATTTAGAACTGGATACTTGTGATGAGACCTGTATATATGGCTCTGGGATTGCTTTCTCGCAGGGAGTCGAGAAAGGATCTCTGGGTGGGGTTGATATTATTACTGCTACATTATATTGTATTGTTCTACTCTCTTCTACTGCTGCAAGATCGCTGAAGATGCTAGTTTTCGATAGGACTAGGCCTTCTCTCTATTCTGGCATTTCTGCAGCCCAGTCCACATATACAGCCTCCCCTTGATAATGTTGCATATGTAGTGTAGATCCTTGCTTGCTGAGTACTTCTGAGTACTCACGGTTGCTTTGTTTTCCTTTTTCTCCCCATATCAGTTTGACGTGACCAGAGGACGGAGCCCCCTGAGACAGATGCCCCGACGATCGTTACTACTACTACCCAGAGGATGGATACTACTACGAGTTGACTGACGACCAGGAGTAGGATCGGAGGGTCCTAGGCAGGAGGCCTTCGCCTTTTGATCGTAGTGTTTTATTTTGCCCCGCCGTTCTAAAGGCCTTTCTGTTTCTATTTCATATCTGTACTCAGATATCTGATGCTTCCGTTGATGCTTGTTCGCAAGCTTATGTATTCGAGCCCTCGAGGCCCCTGGCTTGTAATATAAAGCTTGTATGACTTTATTTATGTTTTAGAGTTGTGTTGTGATATCTTCCCGTGAGTCCTTTGGCTTGATCGTGTGCATTTGCGTGTATGATTAGTGCACGATCGGGCCGGGGGCGTCACATCTGGTGTCCAGAGGGAGTGCACGCGTGGGCGCGCGGGCGGAGGGGGAGGCCGCGGGCGCGGGGCCAGGCCACGCAGCGGCGCGGCGTCGGGCAAGCGCGAGCGGGCGCTGGGCGCGGCGACCGCGGTCGTGCGGGAGCGGGGCGGCGCGAGCAAGGCGAGGCGCGCGGCGCAGGGACGGGCGCGGTCCGGTGTGGCGCATCGGGAGGGATGGCGGAGCAGCGGGCAGCGGACGACGTGCGGGCGCGCGCGAGGCCACGCGAGCGCGTGCTCGGGCGCGGGGTCGCACCAGCGAGCGCGGACGAGCGCGTTGGGGCGGTGCGCGTGCGTGCGTGCGCGGTAGACAGGCAACGGGCGCGCGGCGCGAATGGCGCAACGCCGACGCGGCGGTGGAGGCACGGGAGTGGGGGGGGAGGTGCGGCGCGCGGCTGGTCGGTGGTCGAAGGACAGAGAGGGGGGCGAAGGGGTTCGGGGTCTCACCCCCGTGGCAGGGGATCAGGCGGCGAGGCGCGAGGGAGCCGGTCGGGGAGGAGGCGAGGACGACGCGGCGAGTTCGAGGCGGAGGCGACGCGGTTCCGGGCGGCGAGGGCGTGCCGCGCTCGAGCGCCGTCGGCGCCGAGGGAGAAGAGGCAGGCGAGGGGGAAATGGGGGAACGGGTGTGGGTTAGGGTTCGGTGGTGGACCGGGGGGGGGGGGGTTATACGGGGGCGACTGGCCGCCTGGCGGCCCGATGGCTTGCTGGCGCGAGCCTAGTGAGCGGGTGTTTTCTTTTCCCCTTTTTTTTTTTCTTTTTCTTTCTTCTCTTTCTTTTCTTTATTCCTATTCTCTGTTTATAAATTGTTGGCCTTCAATGAATTTTGTAAAACATAGGAACTGTTCCAATAAATACTAGGCATCCTCTACCACTGTCAAAAACTAGTTTGGAGTTAAAGGGATCTCACACAATTTTTATAATAATTAAAATGCATTAATCCTAGCTATTTTGACAATGTTAGAGCCACCTAATTATTTTATTTATTGTTGGTTTCAATTTTAGAATAGTCTCTGTAATATTTTCCATTTAATGAACAATTTAGTTTTATGTTGGACAACTTTTATTTTCCACTTTCATTTAAATTTGAATTTGAGGTTAGGAGTTGAAATGCAATATGATGTTAATGATGATCATGCACTGTTAATCATGCTGACTTGGCATTATCAAAATGGAATTACTGTGGCTAACCACTGGGGGTGTTACACCCTAAACCCTAAAACATCTAAAACGTCCAAAAACTCTATTTTCCCTTTGGTATTTAGTGATTTTAAAAAATTGTCCTAAACCCTAAACCCGGGACTTAAAATACCTGACACTCTATTCTAAACAGTAAACAATAAAGGTTCAAACCATAAAACCTAACCCTAAACTCTGAAATCTAAACCCTAGCCCTAAACCCTAAAACGTCTAAAACGTCCAAAAACTTTATTTTCCCTTTGGAATTTTGTGATTTTAAAAAATTGTCCTAAACCCTAAACCCGGGACTTAAAACGTCCGAAACTCTATTCTAAACAGTAAACACTAAAGGTTCAAACCATAAAACCTAACCCTAAACTTGGAAATCTAAACCCTAAAACGTCCAAAAACTCTATTTTCCCTTTGGAATTTAGTGATTTTAGGAAATTGACCTAAACCCTAAACCCGGGACTTAAAATTTCCGAAACTAAGATCCTAATCCACACCACCCAATTGGCGACGTGGCCCGTAACCACACAGCCAAGTTAGTAAAACAGTTTTTGGACCACCTAGACTCAACTTCGTCCAAGGAGTTGGAAAGGGGGTTCCTACGTCAGTCCTCTGATACCAACTTTGTGAACGCCCCCGGCCCCGATCGTGCACTAATCATACATCAATGCACACGATCAAGCCTAGGACTCACGGGAAGATATCACAACACAACTCTAAACTAAAATAAAAGTCATACAAGCTTTATTTACAAGCCGGGGCCTGCGAGGCTCGAATACATAAGCTTGCGAACAAGCGTCAGCGAGCATCAGATATCTGAGTACTAGAAATAGAAACAGAAAGGCCTTTAGAAGCGGCGGGCAAAATAAACCCTACGATCGAAAGGCGAAGGCCTCCTGCCTGGACCCCCTCGATCCTACTCCTGGTCGTCAGTCAACTCGTAGTAGTATCCACTCCTCTGGGTAGTAGTAGTAACGATCGTCGGGGCATCTGTCTCAGGGGGCTCCGTCCTCTGGTCACGTCAAACTGAAGGGGAGAAAAGGAAAGCAAGCAACCGTGGTACTCAGAAGTACTCGCAAGCAAGATCTACACTACATATGCAACATTATCAAGGAGGCTGTATATGTGGACTGGGCTGCCAAATGCCAGAATAGAGAGAAGGCCTAGTCCTATCGAAGACTAGCACTTCGCGGTCTTGCGCAGTAGAAGAGAGTAAACAATACCATAAATGTAGCAGTAATAATATCAACCCACCCAGAGATCCTTTCTCGACTCCCTGCGAGAAAGCTCCCAGAGCCATAAGTCATCAAACTCTCCTGAGATCCTTTCTCGACTCCCTGAGAAGCGATCCAAGCCAATACGTCTTCACTGTTAACGTCTCAAGGGTCCAGTTCTAGTTGTATCGTCGGGATACAACTCCGAGTGTCCTTTACCGAGACCGGCTATCGATAGAAGTGTTTTCCCTGCAGGGGTGCACCAACTTACCCACAACGCTCATTAACTCCGCCGACCCACTTTCCTGGGTCATGCCCGGCCTCGCCAAACGACACATCGCAACCTACTACAGCTCAGCAGAGAGGTCCCCGTCGGTCTACATCCTAAGCGCTCAGGTCTTGGGCCTCGCCCTCCTCCGAGTCGTTGCGTGCTAGGGGAAGCCAGCACCAGGGGGGCGCCGTCCGTCCCTGCCGCAAGCGAACTAGAACGTCTGACAGAGCTTCTTCGCTGATGCTACGATGCAGAACGCCCATACTATGCCCACTTGATGGTTAGTGCTATCAGACCAGAGGCCTGCTCGGATCAAATATCCAAATCGTTAGGACTAGTGGCTTGCGGTAAACGAGCAAGACTGACACGAAAGCTGTGACCCCGTCGCCCCGTCCGAGGACTTGCTGGCAAGGGGTTAAGAATGCCCGGCCGCGCCTCGTATTCACCACTCGGGCACCACACTGGCAACCCGCCTTCACACACCGCGGGTACCCCTCAGGGTCACCCCGCTTTCCAAGTAACATTGTAAGTCCAAGTTCCGTGTGTCCATAACATCAGGGAATCCGAGTATCACCCTCATTGATTCCCACTCGATGTATCCGTTCAAGGTGAAACTCGGAGGAATCCCCTCACTGGGTCCCACACTTGAGGTGTTGTACGACAGCGTCGTTATCGTAAGCGGTGAAGGAGGAAATCGCCCTCGATGACCAAGACCGAATAGCTACTCATCTACAGAGTAACATCAGAAGTGCTACTTGAGGTTTCACCCTCGCACTCGATAGTAACGCTGCAAGTGTCATTAACTAAGGGGGGTGATGTGCGGTTGTCGGGTCCTGGTCTTCAATCCCTTGATCGGGTCTTCTGACGATCCACGCGGCGGTCTGGGGTAAGTGGGGTCACTGATAGGTCTCTACCCAGCCTACACTAAACAGTTTAGGATATCAGGTAAATATCAACAGCAGGCTACAATAAACAGGCTATGCATCAGAATAGGTAAAGGCAGTAGCAGCAGCAATTCTAATGCAAGCATGGGAAATTAGAATGGGTGATATCGGGATGATCAAAGGGGGGGGGCTTGGCCCGGTTGCTCGGCGGCAAGGCAAGGGTCGTCATGGTGTCTTCGGGCTCCGGAGCTGCGTCGTCCTCGGGGACGACGTCGCGGTCGGGGTCTAACAGAGAGAGAGAGGGGGAGGAAACAGTATAAATACACAGCAAATCAAGAGCAACGCAAAGTAACGCATGACAATATGCAGTGCCGGGTGTGTTTCTAAACTTGTGGTTGCACGTTCACCGAGGAAGGAGGAATCCATCCGGGAATGTTTTCCCGGTTCCGGACATTGTCAGACAGATGACGGAGGGAACGGTTGCACGTTCGATGTTAGAGAGACGCGTGACGGACAAACGGAGCGCGTATTCGAATTCGTCTCGTCGTTCTGAGAACTCTCATGTACAAAGTTTTTTCCATTGGAGTTACGGATTAAAAGATATGATTTTCTAAAGTTTTTATTGATTTCTGAATTTATTTAAATCAAACATTATCCGAAACAGTGTCTTGCTGACGTCAGCATGACGTCAGCATGATGTCGGACCGTGGGTCCCACCGTCATACTCACATTAGGCTATCGGTTAACTAATTAATTTACGTTTAATTAACACTAACTACTTAATTAGAGTACCCTAATCAGGATTAATTAACTTAATTAATTAACTAATAATTATTTATTAATTAATTATTTTTATTTATTTAATTTTTAATTTTTCAAAAAAAACATTTCGGGGTGGGGGCCCTGGGGTCAGTGGCCCAGGGGCGGACATGTCCGCGGCGCGCACGCGTCTGGGCGCCGTACATGTCTGGTGTAACACCCCCGGTGTTAACTACAGTAATCCATCTGATTATCCAGTCAGCATGATTAACAGTGCATGATCATCATTGCATCATAATGCCATTTCAGCTTCTAACTCAAAATGCCAATTTAAATGAAAGTGAAAATTAAAGTTGTTCAAACTGGAAACTAAAATGTGCCTCAGTTTGCAAATATTCCCATAGCATTTATAAAAATGATTGCACATTAGTTAGGAATTGTAAACGACTCGAGCACACAAGGAACAACAGCAACATAGCACTATTCAATCCTTTTCAATTTAAAATAAAATCCAAACAAAGATATGGACCCACCCAAACCAATTTCTAGCAGTGACATAATACACTGTAAATAATGGAGCAAGTCTCATATTTTACAAAGTCTTTTGGACTAAAAATAAAAGACAAAACAGAAAAAGGAATAAAGAACAGAAAAAAGACAAAAGAAATAAGCCCACACCCCCGCCCCCCCCCCTTCGCTGGGCCTCGGCCACTGGCCACTGGCTGCCAGCCCGGCCCAGCCGGCGCCCACCTTCGCCCCTCCCCCTATCTCCCACCCCCACTCCTCAACCCATACCTCTACCCCCCCACGCCCACCCCCTCTCTCATTCCCCCCGCCCCCCCCCCCCCGAGCCAGAAATTCTGATCGGGATCGACCCCCGTCGCCCGTCGCCGGCCGGGCCGTCCCCGACCGCCTCCACCGCGCCGATCTGCCTCGCCTGTCGTCCTCTCCTACCTCGCCTCCTCCACTCGAACCCCCCCCCCCGCCCCTGGATCGTTACCGGGGCAAGAGGCGCCCCGACCCGTCGACCGTCGCCGCGCTCTCCCGCGCGATGCGTCCGCGCTCGCTTCCTCCTCGCCCGCCGCTTCGAGGATTTGGCTCTGACAGCCGCGCCGGTGTCTCCGTACTAGTCTCGGTGAATGTTCGTACTTCCCGTCTCCTTCCCCGAATTCGGCCCAGCGAGCGCGGGAGACTGCGTCCACCGTCGTCGCTGCCCGAGGCTCCGGTTCTTCCGCCGCATACCCCTCTGTCCCTTTCGCCCTATCAACGCCGTTGAGGCGCTCTTCCATCGGCCTCCCTCCCTTGTGGCGTCACCCCACCCCGCGCCCCCGGCCGCGCCCACCGCAACGCCCCTCGTCGCGACTCCCCGCCTCGTTCCCTGCACTAGCACGCTCTTTCTCGCTCTCACTCCGTCCTTAGTCGCGGCTTCTACTCCCATATCAACATGCCTCCCTCTGTATCTAGATCCATCTGGAGCTCTGGAAGAATCAAAATGGGCGCGATACCGGCCATCGACTCTCCTTCTGCCGTCCTCTGTCCTTACCCCCAGTGGGGGGTTCGCGGCGTCTGCTCGCCTCCCCTTGTGCGCCTTGTCAACCGGCCACACTGCCCCGCGCCCACCGCCTCCTCCGTGTTCAGCTCCGATACCACTAGACCCAGTCCTCCATCCCCTTCCTTACTCCCTCTTCCCACTCCCGTCGTTGCTTCTCAATTCCGTCTGGTCCTCTCCCTCTCTTACTTTCTTTCCCGCTTCTCCCCTCTTCCTCCTCTCCCGGCACCTACGTTCCCACCTCTCACTTCCTCCCCTGTCCGTCCCTCCTCTCTCCGTCCTCCCTCGCTCGCCTCTTCCCCGTCATCCCCTCCTCGTGCTCTCTCCTCCTCACCCCTCTTCTCTCAGCCCCGTGCGGCCCGTATGCGCACTCGACATGTCCGGTGCCCAAACGGGCACAAACCC
>JAAAXO010000010.1:18178-30943 GCA_011799875.1 Thinopyrum elongatum | reverse complement strand
GGACATGTCCGGCCGTGCACTGACCGGTGGCCCTGCCCCCCCTAGGCAATGACAGATGTGCCACAGCCCCTAAAAACGAATAAAAAGAAAATGTAATCACAAAAAAAATTAAAAATAAAAAATAATTAATTAGTTATTAATTAAGTTAATTAATCCTGATTAGGTTAATTTTATTAAGTTTAGTTTACTTAAACATAATTTAATAGTTAATCCCTAATTAACTACATGCCCTATGACAGGTTGGACCCACCCTGGTCCTGACGTCAATGCTGAACGTCATGCATGCACGTCAAAGACACTGTTTCGGATAATGTTTAATTTAAATAATTAATTAAATTCCAGAAATTAATAAAAAAAACTTTAGAAAATCATATAAAAATAATCCGTAGCTCAGATGAAAATTTTGTACATGAAAGTTGCTCAGATGACGAGACAATCTGAATAACGCGGTCCGTTCGCCAGTCACGCGTTCCCTAACTATCCTTCACTTGCAACCTTTCCCCTCTTAGCCCTGCCGATAATCCAAAGACCCGGGAATATCGTCAATATCTCCCGCGCCGTCTGTTTACGTGTGATGCTGCGTTAGACTACCCCTAGCAACCGTGTATCTGTATTTTGGTCATGTGTCATGTTTTGCTATATATTTATACTTTTTCCTCCCCCTCTTCTCTCTCGATAGCCCCCGACCCCACGTCATCCCCGAGCACCGACGCCAACTCCGGTAGCCCGAAGACCCACATAGACGACCTCCTGCCTCTTGCCGCCGAGCACCAGGCAGGCCCCCAACCTTTGATCATCCCGATATCGCCCATTCTAATTTCGCCATGCTTGCTTGAATTGGGCTAAGCATACTACTTACTTACTACTACTATCCTGCCGTTACCTATTCTGATGCTAGCCTATGTTTATGTAGCCTGCTGTTGATATTTACCTGGCCATATCCTAAACTGTTTAGTCTATGCGGTGAGACCCTAGCAGTGACCCCCTTACCCCGCAGCCGCGCTGTGATCGTCAAAGACGCCGTTCAACGTGATTGAGACCAGGACCCTGACACCGCACATCAACCCCCTTAGTTGTACGAACACTTCAAAGCGTTAACGTATCGAGTGCCTGGAGGGTTGAACCTCTTGTGCACTTCTGATGTTTAACTCTTGTTAAAAAAGAGGACTTATCGCCGAATCGTGGTCATCGAGGGTAATTCCTCACTTCACCCGCTTTCCATAACACGTCTGCTTCGTACAACACCCTCAAGTGTGGACCCAGTGGAGGGTGATTCCTCCCCCGAGTTCACCCCCTTGACGGATACTCGCAGTGGGGAATTCAAATGAGGGTGATACCTCGGATTCCCCTGATGTTATGGACACACGATACTTTGGACTTTACAATGTTACTTGGAAGGCGGTCGACCCCGAGGGGTACCCGCGTTGATGTGAAGGCGGGTTGCCGAGTGTTGTGCCCGATAGTGGTGAATACGAGGCCGCGGCCTGGGCATTCTTAACCCCTTGCCCAGCAAGTCCCGAGACGGGGCGACGGGGTCACTCTTTCGTGAGTCTCTGCTCGTTTCTCAGAGGCCCCTAGACACTTACGATTTGGATATTTGATCCGAGCAGCCTCTGGTCTGTATAGCACTACCATCATGTGGCATAGTATGGGCGTTCTGCATCGTATGCATCGGCCAAAGCTCTGTAGATGTCCAGTTCAATGGCATGCGGCATGGAGTATTGCGCCATCCAATACAGAGGTGGTGCTTTGGATCTGGGCCCAGTAACGCAACGACCCGGAGGGCGAGAGGCTCGATGGCCAAGACCCCTTGCGCCTAGGAATGTAACCGCGGGGACCGCTCCTCTGCTGAGCTGTAGGTATGGTTTCCGATTGTCGTTTGGCCCGAGGCCTGGGCAGGACCCAGGAAAGTGGGGTCCGGCGACGTTTCGAGCGTGTGGGTAAGTTGGTGCACCCCTGCAGGGAAAGACATTTCTATCGATACGCCGTGTCCCTCGTTAAAGGACACTCGGAGTTTATCCTGATTGATCAATTTAGAACTGGATCACTTGTGATGAGAACCTGTATATATGGCTCTAGGATTGCTCTTCCGCGCGGAGTCGAGAAGGATCCTGGGTGGGTTGATATTATTAATGCTACATTATATTGTATATTGTTCTACTCTCTTTCTACTCGCTGGAAGATCGCTGAGATTCTAGTCCCGTCGATAGGATAGGCCTTCTCTCTATTCTGGCATTTTTCTGCAGCCAGTCCACAATACAACTCCTCCCCTTGATAATGTTGCATATGATAGTGTAGATCCTTGCTGTGCTGGAGGTACTTTCATGGTACGTCACGGTTGCTTTGTTTTTTCCTTTTTCTCCCCATATCATTTTGACGTGACCAAGGAGCGGGCTTCCCCTGAGACGAGCCCCGAGCGATCGTTATTACTACGTCACCCAGAGGATGGATACTAACTACGAGTTTGGACTGACGACCAGGATAGGATCGGAGTGTCCCAGGCATGGAGGCCTTCTTGCGCCTTTCGCATCGTAGTGTTTTATTTTGTGCCCCCCGTTCTAAAGGCCTTTCTGTTTCTATTTCATATCTGTACTCAATTCTGAATGCTTCTTCTGCTGACGCGTGTTCGCAATCGTATGCTGTATTCCAGCCTTCGAGCCCTCAGGCCCCCCCCTGGCTTGTAAATAAACTTGTAGACTTTATTTACTGTTTTAGGAGTTGGTTTGTTGATAATCTTCCCTGAGTCCTTAGAGCTTGATCGTTGTCATTTGGCGTGTATAGATTAGTGCACATCGGGTCCGTGGTCGTTCACATTTGGTATCAGAGCCGATTGCCTGTGTATCCCCTTTCCAACCTGCCTTGCCGAAGTTGAGTCTAGTAACGAAAACTGTTTTATTTACACTTGGCTGTGTGGCTGTTACGGGCCCACGTCGCCAATTGGGAGGTATTAGTATCTTTTAATTGCCGCATCTTTCACTCTGGGCCTCTGACCTCTCTTCCTTTCGGGTTAACTAAAGTTTACTAACGCCGACACTTAGGACTCGTAATTTCGTCCCACCCCGAGACTGGATATATGTGCGATTTCCCTGTACATTGATCTGATTCGTCCTGAGAAGTCTTTTCCTTTCGCACTTGTTTTGTTAACCTTCTTCCGAGATCGGTTATACCCTTCTCCCCTCCTTGTCTTTTGACAATCATGAGTTTCCGTTCCTCTTTTCAGATGGATCGTTTGTTTTCCACCACACCCTGCGACGCCACCAAGCCTGTTCGAGCAGGATACAGTCATAGTACATCTTTTCCACTGGGGCAGATTTCAATCCGTTCAATACCCCAGTACTATCTCCTCCCAGATACCCCGCAAAGACTGTTGTGATCTAGTTGTGACGCATCCCGTGAAGGATTGGCTGTGGTCCAATGCAAAGAGCGGAAGTTATTGCTTATGGCTCCTCGTCATTTCGCCCACTGAAAAGAGAATTATCCGTACATTGAGTCTACGAACTAGCTGCTGTGATCTATGCCATTGCAGTTATGGGCGACATTACCGTTCTCGGTAAACGTTTGCAGTCTACAACGTATCATAAAAAAGTCTGAATTACTTGTTTACTCACCACTCGTAAACCTCCGTCAGCAAAGATGGTGGAGGCCATTGCGACTATGAATTTGGGTATATCCTATACCCCTGGCAAGGCTAACGTGATGGCTGATGCCTTAAGCCGCAAGTCCTATTTGCGACAACACCTCATGGTTAGGCGAGCTCAACTCGTCTTTTTGAAGAACTATGCCAGCTCAATCTCGTATTGTTCCACAGGGTCCTCTATAACCTTGTGATACAACCAGATCATTGAAAAGCTGTTTAATGAATGCGCAGCTAAAGATGCTGAAATTGACCTCATGAAGAAAGACCTTCACCTTTGTAAAAGTACGAGGATTTCTCGCTGTTTGAGATGGAACCCTTGTATTTTTCAAGAGACCGCATTGTAGTACCTGGTGGCTGGATATTTCTTTTATATTATGACTGACAAATTATGAAGGAGACAATGGATACCCCCCGTCTATCTTCCATCCGGTATCCACCAAGATGTTATCGTGATCCCGTCAAGGTAACTGGTGGTCTGAATAAGTAAGACAATTGGCTTGATATGTTGCTGATGTGATTGTGTGTCGTCGTGTTAAAGTCAGAAACATCATAACCAGCTGGAATTCTGCAACCACTTCCTATTCCTCTATGGAAATGGGATAAGTGTTTCAATGGATTTCGTATACAGACTTCCCAGGTCCAATGCGGTCACTGATGCCTATTCTTGTCGTCGTCGACCAACTCTCCCAGTTGCAGCAACACTTTCTGCCTGTCAATGAGACGATCACTGCTATTCAGTTAGCAGAGTTATATCAAATCTCCAGAATTGTATTCCTCACTCCAACGGTATCCCAAGAGATCGTTCCGCACCGTGGCAGATATTCACTGGTCATTCTGGGAAAAGTTTCTCCAAAAAGCTATGGGGAACTCATATTACTTGGATTCGCATATCACCCCCAGTCTCAGGCCAAGTCGAACGAGTCAACACAGGTGCTTTGACGATAATGCTTCGAGCTTGTGTTATGTCTTTCGGCAAGAGTGGGAAAATCTCTTCCGTAGCCGAGTTCTCCTATAAATACCAACAGCTATCAAGCCCTTGAAAATGGCCCCCATTTGAAGTTCTCTATGGACGTAATGTCAACCCCTCTGAATTGGTCGGAAAACTGGAACGACCTCTGTTGTTCCGATATAATATTCAACACGCCGAAGAACAGTTTTCGTATTGTCCGGGAAATCTCAAGGCGGCTCATGACCGCCAGTAAGAGCAACTCATGATCGCAACGATGGGTTTGACTTCATCACCTGGTGATCAAGCTTTCTTCGTGTCACTTCCTTGAAAAGGCACTCACCGTTTCGGAATCAAGGGCAGCTAGCCTCCACGCTACATTGGCCTTTCCGCATTGTTGCCAGACGTGGCAGTGGCGTAAATAAATTGGATTTGCCGCCGCAATTCTCTCATTCCACGACGTCTCCATGTGTCGCAATTTCGTAATGCTTCAGGAATCTCCGCAAACCGATCTGTGGTCACGAGATGCCTTGATTGGCAAGATGATCTATCTTATAGGAGGCATCCATCCGCATTCTCGACTGAGCTGAACGTCGAACCACGTCCGAAGGTTCAAGTTCCTCAAAGTGCATTGGTCAAACCATACTTGAAGATGTGCCACTTGGGAACGCGAGAATCATCTCTCATCTTCGCAAGAATCCCCGAAACTTTTCCTTCTACTTGCTTATTCTCTCGGGCGAGACTTCTTTGTTAGTAGAGACATTTGTAACACCCCCGGTGTTTAACTACAGTATCCCATCTTGATTATGCCACGTCAGCAGATTCTGTACAGACTGCATGAATCATCATTGCATCATAATGCCTTTCAGCTTCTAACTAAAATCCAAATTTAATGGAGTGGAAAATAAAAGTTGTTCAAAACTGGGAAACTAAAATGTGCCTCTGTTTGCCAATTTCTCAAGCATTTTAAAAAGATTGCAACATTAGTTTGGAATTGTAATTGGACTCGAGCACCAAGGAACACAGCAACATAGCACTATTCACCTTTTTCAATTTAAAAAATCTCAAACAAAAAGATATGACCCCCAAACCAATTTCTAGCAGTGACAATAATACACTGTAAAGAATGGAGCAAGTCTCATATTTTTACAAAAGTCTTTTGGACTAATAAATAAAGAACAAACAAAAAAGGAAGTAAATGAAAAACAGAAAGAACAAAAGAAAATAGCCCCCCACCCCCTCTCGCTGGCCTCGTCCCAGCTGCCCTGGCTAGCCAGGCCGGCCCACCGGCGCCCACACCCCTCCCCCCCCTATCTCCCACCCCCACCGAACCCTAGCCCTAACCCCTCCTACCAGCCCACCCCCCGTATTCGCCCTCCCCACTCCCCCCCCCCCCCCCGATTCAGAAATTCTGGTCGGATCGACCCCCCGTCGCTCGTCGCCGGCCCCGGCCTCCCCTACCGCCTCTCCCCGCGCCGATCTGCCTCGCCTGTCGCCTCTCCTACGCTCCGCTCCTCCACATCGCCCCCCTCCCCTGGATCGTGAGCCGGGCAGAGGCGCCCACGATCCCGTCGCCCGTCGCCGCGCTCCCCCGCCGCCTGCTCGCGCTCTGCTTCCCTCCGTCCTCCTCTCCTCGCCGCCGGCTCTAATCCGTGACGCCTTCGCCTACCTTCGCCGATCCCTACGCTTCTCGCCCTTCTCCTCCCTAATCTCCATCATCTCTCGGGTCTCCCTTTCGTCCTCTTGCTACCTCCCGCGTCCCGTCCACCCCGCTGCCCGTGCTCCCTACACCCTGTTAGGGTCCTCTCCTCGGTTCTCTCCTCCCTTGTCCGCCGCCCTCTCTCTGCCTATCCCCTCCTCCTCGCCTCGCCGCGTCCCTCTCCGCGCGTCGCCTCGCAGCCCTGTCATCGGTCACTCCCCGGTCTTCTCCTCCTCTCCCTTCGCCTCTCACTCGCGGTGCGCGCTCCTTCTTCCTCGTCCCCTTCTCTCCTTTTCACCTGCACATCCTCCCCGTATGCCACCTCTCTCCCATCCGCTCTTCTCCTCACTTGGATCTCCCTCTTTTCCCGTCTCCACAAGGTTCTGTCATTCTTCGGGCCGTTTGTCTCATGTCGCTTTTTCACCTTTCCCCCCCTCTCCTGCTCATCAGCTACTTCGCCAGCCTGCCTTCTCCCTCCGGTGCACCCGCTTGCTCGTCTACTCCTCCCTCCTCTTTCTCCTTGACGTGCTTTCCCCATTGCCCCTTCCGCCCTTCCTTGCCTCCTCCAGCTCTTCCTCTCGCACTTCTCTTCCACTCCGGTGCTTCATGATACGGCTCACGCCTGCTACTGTATGTCCTGCCTTGCCTACTCTGACCTGGTGGCCTCCCTCCCACTACGGCAACTGATATCGGCCCAGCTCCCTAATCGTCCTCCTCAGAATCGCCTATAAAACTCTAATACGTCTAATCTATCTCAACTAATTATTCCTCACCTATTCTTGGCCATACCTGTTGCGCTATTTAAAGCGCACGGTGATGTACAGTTGCCTAATCGGGCTTAAACTCACTAATTCAACAGCGTGCCATACAAGGTGGGCCTGCCCCTTCCTGAGGCAATGCATATGGGCACTCAGCCCTAAAAGGATTAAAGAAACATGTATAATAAATCGAAATAAAATAATTATTTAAATAATTAATCTTAAATTTGTACCATAGTAATTAATAAGATTGTTAACAAAATTGCATTTAACACCGACAAGTGGGCCCATCCTGACGTATCTATCATCGTAGTCAACCTTATAATGTATTAATTAATACCAATTAAAAAACTTTGACATATAAATACCAGGTAGTGAAAATACTTTGTACATGAAGTTGCTCAGAACGACGAGACGAATCGGAATACGCGTCCTTCGTTCCGTCACGGCGTCCCTAACTATCCGAACTTCAACCGTTTCCCCTCTTATCCTCTGTCCGATAATTCCAAAGACCCGTAATATAGCGTCAGATATTCTCCCGGCCCGTCTGTTACGTGTGATCGGCTAGCTAATTAACCTACCCCTAGCGCACCGTGTACGTATTTGTCATGCTCATGTTTGCTATATAGTTTATACTGTCCTCCCCCCCTTCTCTCTCGATAGGCCCCACGACCCCGACGTCCGTCCCCGGAACCGACGCAACTCCGGAGGCCGACGACAACCATAGACGGACCTTTGCCCTTCCGCCTGAGCAACCAGGCAGCCCCCCTTTGATCATCCCCGATATCGCCATGTCAATTTCCCATGCTTGCATTGAATTGCTGCTACTACTTGCCTTTTACTATTTGATGCATAGCCGTTTTATTGTAGCTGCTGTTGATATTTCCTGCTATCCTAAACTTTTGAGTCTAGGCTTGGGTAGAGCACCTATCAGTGACCCCACTTACCCGACTGCCCGCGCTGGATCGCAGAAGACCCGATCAACGGGTATTGAAGACCAGGACCCTGAACCGCCATCACCCCCCTTAGTTTTGTAACGACACTGTCAGAGACGTTACTATCGAGGCCGGGAGTTGAAACCACCTCTTGTCGCAACTTTCTGATGTTAACTCTGTCATAGTAGCTATTCGGTCTGTGGTCATCGAGGTGTGATTCCTCCCTTTCACCGCTGAACCGATAACGACGCCGTCGTACTAACACCTCAAGTGTGGACCCATGTGAGGGTGAATTCCTCCGATTCACCTTGACGGATACATCGAGTGGAATTCAATTAGAGTGTATACCTCGGATTCCCTGTGTTATGGACCACGGATACCTGGACTTACCATGTTTACTTGGAAAAAGAGCGGGGGTCGACCCCGAGGGTACCCGCGTGTGATGTGAAGGCGTTGCCGTGTGGTGCCCGAGTGGTGAATACGAGGCGCGGCGCCGGGCTTCTAACCCTTGCCGCAAGTCCTCGAACGGGCGACGGGTCACATCTTTCGTGGTTCTCTGCTCGTTTCCCGCAATCCCCTAGACCACTTACATTTGGATATTTGACATCCGAGCATGGCCTCTGGTCTGATGCACTACCATCACGTGGGCATAGTATGGGCGTTCTGCATCGTAGCATCACCGAAAGCCTCTGTCAATGTCCATTCTCAGATGCGGCATGGAGTGAATGGTCGCCATCATATACACGAGGTGTGTGCTTGGTCTGGGCCATTTTACGCAACGAACCCGGAGGGCGGGGCGATGGCCAAAGACTCACCTGCGCTTAGTGATGTAATCGGCGGGGACCTCTCGGCTGAGCTGTAAGGTAGGGTTGCGAGTGTCGTGTTGGCGAGCCGTGCATGAACCCAGGAAAGTGTGTTCGGCCGAAGTTAATCGAGGCGTGTTTTGGGTAGTTGGTGCACTCCCTGCAGGAAAAACATTTCTAATCGATAGCCGGTCCACGGTAAGGACACCGGAGTTGTTCCTCCGAATTGATACAATTTAGAACTGGATACTTGTGATGAGACCTGTATATATGGGCTCTGGGATGCTTTTACGCAGGATACGAGAAAGGATCTCTGTGTGGGTGATATATTACTCTGATTACATATATGTATTGTTCTACTCTCTTCTACTCTGCTCATAGATCTGCTGAAGAAGTGCTACGTTTCGATAGACTAGTCCTTCTCTCATTCTGGCATTCTGCAGAGAAGGGGTTTGGGGAGTATTTAGAGTTAGAGCTTGGGGGGAGGTCGGGCTAGGTCAGGGATAAGTGATTCGGTTGTGAATGGGAGCAAAAAGACACATGATACATCCTCCCTTGATATGTTGCATATGTGTTAGATCCTTGCTTGCTGAGTACTTCTGAGTATCACGGTTGCTTGGTTTTCCTTCTTCGCCCCCTTATCAGTTTGACGTGACCAGAGGACGGAGCCCCCTGACGACATGAATGCCCCCGCGATCGTTACTTACTACTACTACCAACCAGAGGATGGATACTACTAACGAGTTGACTGACTGACCAGGAGTTAGGATCGTAGAAGGTCCTAGCAGGAGGCCTTCTGCCTTTTGATCGTAGTGTTTTATTTGCCCCCCGCCGTTCAAAGGCTTCTGTTTTTTCATTTCTATCTGTACTCAGAATATCTGATTCTTCCTCTTGATGCTTGTTCGCAGCTTATGTTTTCGAGCCCTCGAGGCCCCTGGCTTGTAATATACAAGCTTGCTATGACTTATTTTGTTTTAGAGTTGGTGTTGTGATATCTTCCGTGATCCTTCCTTTGGCTTGATCGTGGTGCATTTGCTGTATGATTAGTGCACGATCGTGCGGGGGCGTCACAATCTTTGGTCCCAGAGGAGTTCACGCGTGGGCGGCGCGCGGCGGAGGGAGGCCGCGGGCGCGGGCCAGCCACGCATCGGCGCGTCGTCGGCAAGCGGCGACGCTGGCGTCCTTTTTCATCCCCTTGTCTTCGTGAGTCGGGGCGGCTCGTCGAGCAGCGAGCGCGCGGCGCCGAAAGGGACGGGCGCGGTCCGTGTGCGCATCGTGAGGGATGGGCTGGAGCGAACGGTCCGGACCGACGTGCGGGCGCGCGCTTAGCCACGCGCGCGCGTTGCTCGGGCGCGGGGTCGCAGCACAGCCGAGCGCTACCGAGGCGCGTTTTTGCGTGGCGCTTGCCGTCAATCGGTGCTTTCGCGGTAGACCAGGCAACGGCCTGCTTCCGGCGCAATGGCGCAACGCCGACTCGGCTGGTGGAGTGCACGTGAGTGGGGGGGAGGTGCGGCGCGCTTCTGTCGGGGTCGACAGGACAGAGAGGGGGCCGAAGGGGTTCGGGGTCCTCACCCCGTGGCAGGGGACATGCGCGAGGCGCGAGGGAGACCGGCGGAGGAGGATGCGAGGACGACGCGGCGAGTTCGAGGGCGAGCGCGCGGTCCGGGCGGCGAGGGTCGTGCTCGCGCTTCGGGCGCCCGGCGTGCGCCGAGGGAGAGTAGAGGAGGGAGGGGGAAATGGGGAACGGGTGGGGGTTTCGGGTTTCGTGGTGGACCGGGGGGGGGGGGTTATCGGGGCGACTGGGCAGCTGGCGCCGATGCTTTCTGGGCCGAGGCCTATGGGGGGGGAGCGGGTGTTCTTTTCCCTTCCCCCTTTTTTTTTTCTTTTCCTTTTCTCTCTTTTCTTTTCTTTTTCATTTCCTATTCTCTGTTTTAGTAAAATTGTTAGGCCTCAAATTTTTTGTAAACATAGGAACTGTTTCCACTAATACTAGGCATCCTCTAAACCACCGGTCAAAAACTGTTGGGTTACAGGATCTCACAACAATTTTTATAATAATTAAAATCCATTAATCCTAGCTGATTTTGACAATGTTTAGAGCCACCTAATTATTTTATTTATTGTTGTTTCAATTTTAGGATAGTCTCTGTAATATTTTCCATTTAGACCACAATTTAGTTTTATGTTGGACAACTTTCTATTTTCCACTTTCCATTTAAATTGAATTTGAGGTTGGAGTTTGAAATGCAATTGATGTTAATGATGATCATTGCACTTTAATCATCTGACTTGCATAATGCAAAATGGAATTACTGTGGCTAACCACTTGGGGGTGTTTTACAACTCTATTCTAAACAGTAAACACTAAAGGTTCAAACCATAAAACCTAACCTAAACTTGGAAATCTAAACCCTAGCCCTAAACCCTAAAACATCTAAAACGTCTAAAAACTCTATTTTCCCTTTGGAATTTAGTGATTTAAAAAAATTATCCTAAGCCCTAAACCCGGGACTTAAAACGTCTGAAACTCTATTCTAAACAGTAAACACTAAAGGTTCAAACCATAAAACCTAACCCTAAACTCTGAAATCTAAACCCTAGCCCTAAACCCTAAAACGTCTAAAACGTCCAAAAACTCTATTTTCCCTTCGGAATTTGGTGATTTTAAAAAATTTTCCTAAACCCTAAACCCGGGACTTCAAACGTCTGACACTCTATTCTAAACAGTAAACACTAAAGGTTCAAACCATAAAACCTAACCATAACTCTGAAACCTAAACCCTAGCCCTAAACCCTAAAACGTCTAAAACGTCCAAAAACTATATTTTCCCTTTGGAATTTTGTGATTTTAAAAAATTGTCCTAAACACTAAACCCGGGACTTAAAACGTCCGAAACTCTATTCTAAATAGTAAACACTAAAGGTTCAAACCATCAAAGCTAACCCTAAACTTGGAAATCTAAACCCTAGCCCTAAACACTAAAACGTCTCAAACGTCCAAAAACTCTATTTTCCCTTTGGTATTTAGTGATTTTAAAAAATTGTCCTAAACCCTAAACCCGGGACTTAAAACGCCTGACACTCTATTCTAAACAGTAAACACTAAAGGTTCAAACCATAAAACCTAACCCTAAACTCTGAAATCTAAACCCTAGCCCTAAACCCTAAAAACGTATAAAACGTCCAAAAACTCTATTTTCCCTTTGGAATTTAGTGATTTTAAAAAATTGTCCTAAACCCTAAACCCGGGACTTAAAACGTCTGACACTCTATTCTAAACAGTAAACACTAAAGCTTCAAACCATAAAACCTAACCCTAAACTCTGAAATCTAAACCCTAGCCCTAAACCCTAAAACGTCTAAAACGTCCAAAAACTTTATTTTCACTTTGGAATTTTGTAATTTTAAAAAATTGTCCTAAACCCTAAACCCGGGACTTAAAACGTCCGAAACTCTATTCTAAACAGTAAACACTAAAGGTTCAAACCATAAAACCTAACCCTAAACTTTTAAATCTAAACCCTAAAACGTCCAAAAACTCTATTTTCCCTTTGGAATTTAGTGATTTTAGGAAATTGACCTAAACCCTAAACCCGGGACTTAAAATTTCCGAAACTCTATTCTAAACAGTAAACACTAAAGGTTCAAACCATAAAACCTAACCTAAACTTGGAAATCTAAACCCTAGCCCTAAACCCTAAAACGTCTAAAAACTCTATTTTCCCTTAGGAATTTAGTGATTTAAAAAAATTATCCTAAGCCCTAAACCCGGGACTTAAAACGTCTGAAACTCTATTCTAAACAGTAAACACTAAAAGTTCAAGCCATAAAACCCAACCCTAAACTCTGAAATCTAAACCCTAGCCCAAAACCTAAAACGTCTAAAAACCTCTATTTATCCTTATGAATTTTTAGTTAGTTAAACAAAAATTATCCTAACCCTCAACCCGGACTTAAAACGTCGAAACTCTATCTAACCGTAAACAC
>JAAAXO010000009.1:932500-942477 GCA_011799875.1 Thinopyrum elongatum | reverse complement strand
ATCTAGATCATCAATATCAGATTTGGTGGCAAGTAAGCATGCACTTTTCAATTTAATTTCAGAAGCAACACTAGATGGTTTATTATTAGGCTTCATTTGTTGCTCAAATTCTTTTGCCACAATCTGATTTTCACTCTTATTTTTCTCCTGTTTTGCTTTACTAGCTCTATTAATATCATCTTTCAAAATAGAATCAGGAGTCATAGGAAGCAAAGTAATATGTTTATCCTTATGAACAAGAGTATACTGATTGTTTCTACCATGGTGTACAGAATTTTTATCAAATTGCCATGGTCTACCAAGTAATAATGAACATGCTTGCATGGGTACCACATCACAATCAACATAATCAGCATATGTAGAGATACTAAAATGCACACGAACAGTACGTGTTACCTTAACCTTGCCGCTGTTGTTGAACCATTGGATATAGTAAGGATGTGGATGTGGTCTTGTGGTGATAGATAGCTTCTCCACCATCTCCATGCTAGCCAAGTTGTTGCAGCTCCCTCCATCTATGATGACGCGAACAGAACGTTCCTTCACAACTCCCTTTGTATGGAACAAATTATGCCTCTGATTTTGCTCAGCTTGTGTGACCTGCACACTCAAAACACGTTGAGCAACTAAACATTCATACCTGTCAGCGTCTTCAGGAGCCATGTATTGCGTCTCATGATCAGAATCATCTCCACCGTGTGCTTCACTTGTAATAAGCGCCAAAGTCTCCTCATCATAGTCACTAGCGGACTCATACCCACCATCCTCAGTAGCAATCATAACACGCGGAGATTGGCATTCTCTCGCATAATGACCTCTTCCCTTACAACGACGACAAATAATATCATGTGTGTGCCCTGTTGATGCCATAGATGAAGAAGAGCTCTGGGCAGGCCCAGAAGGTGTACTCTTGGCAGATGGTGGTGGTGGTGCCTGTTTTCTTGTATCTCGGTTGGAATTGGCGGCTGAAGTCAGTGGTGCCGCAGTAGGACGTGTGGGAGTAGAGGAGGCACGCGGTGTCCATGATGAAGATCGACCTGCAGAAAAATTAGTTTGCGCCAATGCTTGTCGATCCTGCACTTCACGTTCAGCTTTACAAGCAAGATGGAATAAACGAGTGATATTATTATACTCCTTATACTCTAGAATGGTCTGAATCTCTCTATTTAATCCACCCATGAAACGTGCAAGCATAGCTTCATTCTCCTCAACAATACCACATCTAATCATGCCAGTTTGTAATTCCTGATAATATTCTTCTACAGAATTTTTTCCTTGTCTTAAGCGCTGCAATTTTTGAAGTAATTCACGTTGATAATATGGTGGAACCCGACGAGTACGCATAGCAGTTTTCAAAGCAGCCCACGTAGCTGGAATAGGATATAATCTACAATGTTCAGACCACCATACACATGCAAAACTAGTGAAAGCACAAACAGCAGCAGCAACACGTCGTTCCTCGGGATATTGTAAACATGTAAAACGTTGTTCAGTTTCTAACTCCCAAGTAAGATATATATCAGGAACATATCTACCCTCGAATGGTGGAATATTCAATTTTAATTTAGGAAGATGGTCATGATCTCGTACCTGAAGTGGTGGTGCAGACCTACCATTGCGATTATTGGCATGTGGACGACCTGGTGCTGGTGGTTGCACGTAGTTATGATTTTGATCAACCTCATCCTCATAATCGCCCGCGTAATCATCCTCCTCCTCGGCACCAGCAGCAGCAGGAGCAGGAGCCAAAGAAGCATCAACAGTAGGTACAGCAGCACCAGAAGTTTGGCCATCCTCAAGAGGAACACGCTTCGCTCGTCCGAACTGATTTGGAAGGGGGCATTGTTGTTGTCGTTGCAGAGGTGCGACAGGTGCAGCCGGTGGTGGTTGGGGAAGACGCGTGAGCAATTCATTAAACTTGTTATCCAGCTTTGTCTCGAACGACTTCTCCATGCCATCTATCTTCTCCATGGCCTCTTCAAATCTGTTTAGCACATCTCCCACCTGGCCACTCATCATTTGCTGAAATTTATCATGCAACTCCTTGTTCGTCATGTTCTCCCAGTCAATCTCGTCGGCTTGTGATCCTGCCATGGTTTCCTCCCTTGTTTACGTGCAGCGCCGTGATTTTTGTTAGTGTTCTAGGCTCGCGTCTCTAGCACGGTCTAGCCTAGGACCAGCACAGTACCGTCGTTGAGAGTTTATTCAACATTGCATCTCTGAATTGATTATTGCTGACCCTTTTTGCTACCATATCATAAGCCTTCCCAGCTCCACATACATCTACATCGTGCGTTTGACACCACCTGGCAATCGCTCTGTCCAAGCTCTGAGAGTTTTGACTACAAAGGTTGCCGATCACCACCTGCTGCTGGGTAAGAACTGGTAAGAATTTGAGATTTGCTTGACGGATTTGTGACACCACACCACACCACCACCACTTTCTAGTAGTCTGTAGGATCATATTCTTGTGTGTTTCTATTGCTGCTAACCATGGCAGGATCACAAGCCGATGAGATTGACTGGGAGAACATGACGAACAAGGAGATGCATGATAAATTTCTGCAAATGATGAGTGGCCAGGTGGGAGATGTGCTAAACAGATTTGAAGAGGCCATGGAGAAGATAGATGGCATGGACAAGTCGTTCGAGACAAAGCTGGATAACAAGTTTAATGAATTGCTCACGCGTCTTCCCCAACCACCACCGGCTGCACCAGTCGCACCTCTGCAACGACAACAACAACGCCCCCTTCCAAATCAGTTCGGACGAGCGAAGCGTGTTCCTCTTGAGGATGGCCAAACTTCTGGTGCTGCTGTACCTACTGTTGATGCTTCTTTGGCTCCTGCTCCTGCTGCTGCTGGTGCCGAGGAGGAGGATGATTACGCGGGCGATTATGAGGATGAGGTTGATCAAAATCATAACTACGTGCAACCACCAGCACCAGGTCGTCCACATGCAAATAATCGCAATGGTAGGTCTGCACCACCACTTCAGGTACGAGATCATGACCATCTTCCTAAATTAAAATTGAATATTCCACCATTCGAGGGGAGATATGTTCCTGATATATATCTTACTTGGGAGTTAGAAACTGAACAACGTTTTACATGTTTACAATATCCCGAGGAACGACGTGTTGCTGCTGCTGTTTGTGCTTTCACTAGTTTTGCATGTGTATGGTGGTCTGAACATTGTAGATTATATCCTATTCCAGCTACGTGGGCTGCTTTGAAAACTGCTATGCGTACTCGTTGGGTTCCACCATATTATCAACGTGAATTACTTCAAAAATTGCAGCGCTTAAGACAAGGAAAAAATTCTGTAGAAGAATATTATCAGGAATTACAAACTGGCATGATTAGATGTGGTATTGTTGAGGAGAATGAAGCTACGCTTGCACGTTTCATGGGTGGATTAAATAGAGAGATTCAGACCATTCTAGAGTATAAGGAGTATGATAGAGGCGAGGGTGTCCCGATCTTTCGATGAGATGATAGCTATCGTTTTTGGTGGAGTAGACTTTGACGATCCGACTACGAACGTGCAAGGACGTCGCGCCTTAGCAATCGCTAAACCAACTCCGAGAGGTTATTGACCACGCCGGAGCACAATCAACCTGACCACGAGGGTCTATCTCCTGCAAGCAAACGAAGAACAAGCAAGAAACTAAGATTTGCAATCTGGATATTGTGAATATAAGATGAAAGCTTTATTGATCAAGGTGGGGTTCTGTGACGTCTTGGTCTGGTCGTTGAACACAAACGAAGTACGCGAAGTTGCAGCTATGGCGAACTTTTAATCTAAACAAAACCCAAAGTCTAAACGGTGCCCTAAGGGCTGTATATATGGAGGAAGAGGAGGGGATTTCGTGGCCCTTGAAGGAGGGGTCCGAAACCAACCCTATCTCTTGTTTCCCCACACATACGGACTCTAAAAACAGCCTATACTCAAGTATTTCGAAATTACATGGGCCTGGCCCAATAATAAGGTGTCGCAACACCTATAATAGCCTTCGGACGAAATTTATGAAGTGACATCTTGTATATTTCGTCCAAGGCTTCCTGCACTCATTATGGTGGCTTCAAAGTCCTGAAATCATCACTTGTAACTCCGTTCTTGTTCCCCTTGTGCATGCCATCATCTCCATGCTTGAACTTGCTCCAAGGTTCCTCTTTCTTGTCCAAGCTAGGCCCTTCATTTGTAAGCAAAACAAATGTATCCAATTTAGGCAGCATCATATTCTCATGAACTTTAGAATCATTACCAAGAAACGAAAGTACCTGATATTTTAATTGGCGTGCGCGAGCTCTAGTAATTGGTCCAGTATTTATAGAAGCAGGGGCTGTGGGTGTAACAATGGTATTGATGTCCTCATCACAAAGTAATATGTTTATCCTTATGAACAAGAGTATACTGATTGTTTCTACCATGGTGTACATAATTTTTATCAAATTGCCATGGTCTACCAAGTAATAATGAACATGCTTGCATGGGTACCACATCACAATCAACATAATCAGCATATGTAGAGATACTAAAATGCACACGAACAGTACGTGTTACCTTAACCTTGCCGCTGTTGTTGAACCATTGGATATAGTAAGGATGTGGATGTGGTCTTGTGGTGAGAGATAGCTTCTCCACCATCTCCATGCTAGCCAAGTTGTTGCAGCTCCCTCCATCTATGATGACGCGAACAGAACGTTCCTTCACAACTCCCTTTGTATGGAACAAATTATGCCTCTGATTTTGCTCAGCTTGTGTGACCTGCACACTCAAAACACGTTGAGAAACTAAACATTCATACCTGTCAGCGTCTTCAGGAGCCATGTATTGCGTCTCATGATCAGAATCATCTCCACCGTGTTCTTCACTTGTAATAAGAGCCAAAGTCTCCTCATCATAGTCACTAGCGGACTCATACCCACCATCCTCAGTAGCAATCATAACACGCGGAGATTGGCATTCTCTCGCATAATGACCTCTTCCCTTACAACGACGACAAATAATATCATGTGTGTGCCCTGTTGATGCCATAGATGAAGAAGAGCTCTGGGCAGGCCCAGAAGGTGTACTCTTGGCAGATGGTGGTGGTGGTGCCTGTTTTCTTGTATCTCGGTTGGAATTGGCGGCTGAAGTCAGTGGTGCCGCAGTAGGACGTGTGGGAGTAGAGGAGGCACGCGGTGTCCATGATGAAGATCGACCTGCAGAAAAATTAGTTCGCGCCAATGCCTGTCGATCCTGCACTTCACGTTCAGCTTTACAAGCAAGATGGCATAAACGAGTGATATTATTATACTCCTTATACTCTAGAATGGTCTGAATCTCTCTATTTAATCCACCCATGAAACGTGCAAGCATAGCTTCATTCTCCTCAACAATACCACATCTAATCATGCCAGTTTGTAATTCCTGATAATATTCTTCTACAGAATTTTTTCCTTGTCTTAAGCGCTGCAATTTTTGAAGTAATTCACGTTGATAATATGGTGGAACCCGACGAGTACGCATAGCAGTTTTCAAAGCAGCCCACGTAGCTGGAATAGGATATAATCTACAATGTTCAGACCACCATACACATGCAAAACTAGTGAAAGCACAAACAGCAGCAGCAACACGTCGTTCCTCGGGATATTGTAAACATGTAAAACGTTGTTCAGTTTCTAACTCCCAAGTAAGATATATCAGGAACATATCTACCCTCGAATGGTGGAATATTCAATTTTAATTTAGGAAGATGGTCATGATCTCGTACCTGAAGTGGTGGTGCAGACCTACCATTGCGATTATTTGCATGTGGACGACCTGGTGCTGGTGGTTGCACGTAGTTATGATTTTGATCAACCTCATCCTCATAATCGCCCGCGTAATCATCCTCCTCCTCGGCACCAGCAGCAGCAGGAGCAGGAGCCAAAGAAGCATCAACAGTAGGTACAGCAGCACCAGAAGTTTGGCCATCCTCAAGAGGAACACGCTTCGCTCGTCCGAACTGATTTGGAAGGGGGCGTTGTTGTTGTCGTTGCAGAGGTGCGACTGGTGCAGCCGGTGGTGGTTGGGGAAGACGCGTGAGCAATTCATTAAACTTGTTATCCAGCTTTGTCTCGAACGACTTGTCCATGCCATCTATCTTCTCCATGGCCTCTTCAAATCTGTTTAGCACATCTCCCACCTGGCCACTCATCATTTGCAGAAATTTATCATGCATCTCCTTGTTCGTCATGTTCTCCCAGTCAATCTCATCGGCTTGTGATCCTGCCATGGTTAGCAGCAATAGAAACACACAAGAATATGATCCTACAGACTACTAGAAAGTGGTGGTGGTGTGGTGTGGTGTCACAAATCCGTCAAGCAAATCTCAAATTCTTACCAGTTCTTACCCAGCAGCAGGTGGTGATCGGCAACCTTTGTAGTCAAAACTCTCAGAGCTTGGACAGAGCGATTGCCAGGTGGTGTCAAACGCACGATGTAGATGTATGTGGAGCTGGGAAGGCTTATGATATGGTAGCAAAAAGGGTCAGCAATAATCAATTCAGAGATGCAATGTTGAATAAACTCTCAACGACGGTACTGTGCTGGTCCTAGGCTAGACCGTGCTAGAGACGCGAGCCTAGAACACTAACAAAAATCACGGCGCTGCACGTAAACAAGGGAGGAGCACACTCTGAATATTTTTTTTTGCACTTTTTTTGTCCTCTTTTTTTTTTTTGCTCCGCAACAATTTTTTTTCCGAAAAAGTCTACAAATGGTCTAAAAACTGCCTAGCCAGAATTTTCCAGACTTAGTTTTTTTTTTTTTTTTAAACTGGAACTATTTTTCTTCTGCGGGTAGCACGAAAATTGGGGAATCCGACTTATTCACGACTCGTAGTATCGCGTGATCTGGAACTCTAAAATAAAGGAATAAATACTGGACTCGGACTAGGACTGGTGGCAGAGATGAATATGGTGGAACTCGGACTGGTGATGGTATATGACGGTAGTATATGTGGGCTCGGATTGGTGGTGGTATATGGACTCGGATCGGTGGTGGTATATGGACTCGGATCGGTGGTGGTATATGGACTCAGAGAAATAGCAGATAATCTGTGGTGGTATATGGTAGGGGCGATGATGATGGTGCGGCGGCGGCGTGACAACTTGTGAACAGAACTCGAAACTCTAAAGAACTAGACGCTAAGACCAGCAACTTGACACGACGATGCAACCGCAAATTCAACAAAGCAAAAACCCTAAAAAGATTATGCAAAGGCTCAGATTGGTTCTGATATGATGAACTAACCCTAATAAATTTTTTTTTTGGCTTTTTCCTGGACTGTAGGTATGAAGAACAGACTCGATCTAAACTACGAAAAACTGTAAATCTCACCAAGCAACCTGGGAATCTGATACCACTTGATAGAGGCGAGGGTGTCCCGATCTTTCGATGAGATGATAGCTAACGTTTTTGGTGGAGTAGACTTTGACGATCCGACTACGAACGTGCGAGGACGTCGCGCCTTAGCAATCGCTAAACCAACTCCGAGAGGTTATTGACCACGCCGGAGCACAATCAACCTGACCACGAGGGTCTATCTCCTGCAAGCAAACGAAGAACAAGCAAGAAACTAAGATTTGCAATCTGGATATTGCGAATATAAGATGAAAGCTTTATTGACCAAGGTGGGGTTCTGTGACGTCTTGGTCTGGTCGTTGAACACAAACGAAGTACGCGAAGTTGCAGCTATGGCGAACTTTTAATCTAAACAAAACCCAAAGTCTAAACGGTGCCCTAAGGGCTGTATATATGGAGGAAGAGGAGGGGATTTCGTGGCCCTTGAAGGAGGGGTCCGAAACCAACCCTATCTCTTGTTTCCCCACACATACGGACTCCAAAAACAGCCTATACTCAAGTATTTCGAAATTACATGGGCCTGGCCCAATAATAAGGTGACGCAGCACCTATAATAGCCTCTGGACGAAATTTATGAAGTGACATCTTGTATATTTCGTCCAAGGCTTCCTGCACTCATTATGGTGGCTTCAAAGTCCTGAAATCATCACTTGTAACTCCGTTCTTGTTCCCCTTGTGCATGCCATCATCTCCATGCTTGAACTTGCTCCAAGGTTCCTCTTTCTTGTCCAAGCTAGGCCCTTCATTTGTAAGCAAAACAAATGTATCCAATTTAGGCAGCATCATATTCTCATGAACTTTAGAATCATTACCAAGAAATGAAAGTACCTGATATTTTAATTGGCGTGCGCGAGCTCTAGTAATTGGTCCAGTATGTATAGAAGCAGGGGTTGTGGGTGTAACAATGGTATTGATGTCCTCATCAGACTGGTGGCAGAGATGAATCTGGTGGAACTCGGACTGGTGATGGTATATGACGGTAGTATATGTGGGCTCGGATTGGTGGTGGTATATGGACTCGGATCGGTGGTGGTATATGGACTCGGATCGGTGGTGGTATATGGACTCAGAGAAATAGCAGATAAGCTGTGGTGGTATACGGTAGGGGCGATGATGATGGTGCGGCGGCGGCGTGACAACTTGTGAACAGAACTCGAAACTCTAAAGAACTAGACGCTAAGACCAGCAACTTGACACGACGATGCAACCGCAAATTCAACAAAGCAAAAACCCTAAAAAGATTATGCAAAGGCTCAGATTGGTTCGGATATGATGAACTAACCCTAAATTTTTTTTTGGCTTTTTCCTGGACTGTAGGTATGAAGAACAGACTCGATCTAAACTACGAAAAACTGTAAATCTCACCGAGCAACCTGGGAACCTGATACCACTTGATAGAGGCGAGGGTGTCCCGATCTTTCGATGAGATGATAGCTATCGTTTTTGGTGGAGTAGACTTTGACGATCCGACTACGAACGTGCGAGGACGTCGCGCCTTAGCAATCGCTAAACCAACTCCGAGAGGTTATTGACCACGCCGGAGCACAATCAACCTGACCACGAGGGTCTATCTCCTGCAAGCAAACGAAGAACAAGCAAGAAACTAAGATTTGCAATCTGGATATTGCGAATATAAGATGAAAGCTTTATTGATCAAGGTGGGGTTCTGTGACGTCTTGGTCTGGTCGTTGAACACAAACGAAGTACGCGAAGTTGCAGCTATGGCGAACTTTTAATCTAAACAAAACCCAAAGTCTAAACGGTGCCCTAAGGGCTGTATATATGGAGGAAGAGGAGGGGATTTCGTGGCCCTTGAAGGAGGGGTCCGAAACCAACCCTATCTCTTGTTTCCCCACACATACGGACTCTAAAAACAGCCTATACTCAAGTATTTCGAAATTACATGGGCCTCGCCCAATAATAAGGTGACGCAGCACCTATAATAGCCTCTGGACGAAATTTATGAAGTGACATCTTGTATATTTCGTCCAAGGCTTCCTGCACTCATTATGGTGGCTTCAAAGTCCTGAAATCATCACTTGTAACTCCGTTCTTGTTCCCCTTGTGCATGCCATCATCTCCATGCTTGAACTTGCTCCAAGGTTCCTCTTTCTTGTCCAAGCTAGGCCCTTCATTTGTAAGCAAAACAAATGTATCCAATTTAGGCAGCATCATATTCTCATGAACTTTAGAATCATTACCAAGAAACGAAAGTACCTGATATTTTAATTGACGTGCGCGAGCTCTAGTAATTGGTCCAGTATGTATAGAAGCAGGGGCTGTGGGTGTAACAATGGTATTGATGTCCTCATCATCCTCCCCTTCTTGAAATGAAGTCGTCCTCGACGGAAGCTCATCTTCCTCACCCAAATAAGGCTTCAGATCTGCAATGTTAAAAGTGGGACTAACCCCAAAATCTGCAGGCAGCTCAAGTTTATATGCATTATCATTTATTTTCTCTAACACCTTAAAAGGACCATCAGCACGTGGCATTAGCTTTGATTTGCGCAAATCAGGAAATCTATCCTTACGCAAATGTAACCAAACAAGATCTCCAGGTCCAAACACAACATGTTTTCTACCCT